>CAHIKZ030000576.1:0-272500 GCA_903632075.3 Acanthosepion pharaonis | reverse complement strand
TTTTGTTAAGTTTGGAGTATTTTTTATCACGTATGCACATTCTTCAGCTAATTTTTGGCGGTACCTATATATATATATATATATATATATATAATCGGTATTAATGGATAAGTAAATATATATATATATATATACATGCAAGGCGGTAAAGCCACTAAGACACAAGGTGTTATAGAGTGTGGAAAATCTAGGAAGAAAAACATTAATAATGAGAGGGAAGAGAAAAGAGTAATCAGAAGGACAATATACAGTGATTGACTTTGCATTTAAATATTTGCAGATTAAAGTTAGCTGGAAAGCATGGAGTCGGAAGGGAGTTCCACAAGCGATAAGTGCGAGAAAATAAACTGTTAGCATAGAACTTACGATCACATCTAACCAGCTCAACTGTAAATTGATGAAATGTGTAAGGGTACATAACTAAGTTTTTTATTATATTTTTTTAACTTAGTGTAAGTTCACTGAAAACAGCGAAGCAAACTATCTTATCACTAGCAAAATAAATGAATAAAGAAAATAAATAAGTTGAGAAATAAACCCAGAGAACACGCATATACAAGAGATAATTCTATAGTGTTAAAATCTACTTTTTGATAAGTTGGCATCGTTTAAGAGAGGACATAATTATGAAATATTTAGGGGTTTACCTTATTTACTTCTGAGCAAACGGATGGGTGGTTAGGCAAGTTGAAAGGACAATTAAAGAACAGGACAGAAGAAGATGCTTTTAAAGTTGTAGTTGACTAGAAATCAAAAAAAAAAAACGGAAGAGAATTCTATAGACGATAATTATTGTTATATTTATATTTTAGATTATACTGTATTGTATACTCACAAATACATATACACACACATACACACAAATACACACACGCGCACTCACACGTGTATGTGTACCCATTATCAGCGATTTTTCGCACAAATATACTCAAACTCACATAGACGCACACACACATATAGACACACATATACATACATACACACACACATACACACACATACACATATATATATATGTGTGTGTGCAAATATATAGAAAAAGAGGAAAGAACAGTTAGGTTAATAATCCAAAGGTCTTTAGTATTTTTGTTTTTATTTTTTTTAAATAATTATATATATATGTTGAGGGGTCCACCCCTTTTTATACAAATGGACTCACCCAGTGTATACTTATAATACTGCCAGTGAATACCCGAGGAGTCGGAGTCGAGTCCAGAGTGACAGAGTAAAAGGTTGTAGGTAACCGGAAGAGTGAGGATGAGGTAACAGCGTTGTAGGAGTCACAGTGAGCGAGCACGTAGACTCAGTAAGAAGGTATACAGCGATATTTCAATACCAAACACTGTATATATATTTTGCTACTAACCCGTATTCCTGGAACTAATAAACTGCTTTACCAGTTTGTATTATTACGTTAATACATTATTTTCATATATTCATTACTGGCGTTTGTTATTTATTGGTACCGGAATCCACAACAATATATATATATATATATATATATATATATATATATATATATTTACTTACCTATTAATACCACTTTTTTTTAAAAATCTATGTCATCTTATTAGCAATGCTCCCGATAATTATTCTTATTTTCACTTTTTTCAAACGGCATACGTCATCGTGTCGACTGTTCGAAATAATTGTATTTCTTTGTTTAATAAATTATTCACTTTATTAAATTCAATAATTTACATTTTACGTTCCCGGCACAATTTGCAATTTTAGTCATTTTTTTTGTTGTCATTTTTATTAGATGCCATTCTGCTAATAGTATATAATACAAAAGAAAAAAATTAGTGAATAAATGACATCACTGTCGATATATAACGGAGAATTAAGAGCTACTCCAAAGTGTTTCTTCCAGCGAACAAGGATTTCAATTTTGTCTGTCAGGAATGTATTCACGCCAACAGACAAGACAGTTTCTGAAATATTATAAACCGGTTTTATGTCCCTATAGATGGCCTTTGTGTCTTTTTCAGTAGCTTAAAGCTCAATTATGTTGCTTGACCACCATACTTCTTTTATTCCACCCAGTCATATTTACGCTGATCGGGTGAATTCAAAATACATTTTTTTCATCGACAATCCATTTTTTTATCAGCAATCCAGTTTTTATAAGAATTCATTTTTTTATACTAGGGATCCAATTCCAACATTAATTTCGTCCAACCAGTCCAGATACTTATTCATTGGTTGGTCAAACGCTTACTTAATCTTATGCCAATACTCTGAAATGTTGTTAGATATTTCAATGTCACTTAATTTGGACACAGATAACCTAGTTTACTTAATGTCAATATTGAACGCTCTGGCATTCAACGACATTACAACTTCAGTATTGTGCCAACTGTGCTTTGTCTGAAAAGAAACCTTACAAGGTAAGAAAGCATGGAGAGATAAACAGCAGGTGTTTTGAAAGGAACGGATCAAGACTATCTTTGGATACACATTGGCTTTTGACTTAGGTTGTATCCAAGTGGATTTATGTTATCCTACTAATAATAAAAAGACCAAGTTTGTTACAAAAAGAAAGCAGAACACTATTATTCTTCATACTGCCAGTCACATAGGGATAAATAACATTTTCTCAAGATATATTGTCAGGCCTTATATTGACATTAATGTCGCTTATAAACAAAAGCTTATCTTGATAAATAACACGTGGCATTCTTTATGTGCCGTGTCCCTTCAGGACGTTGGTTCTTCATTTCCCCCTGTCCCTTGTAGCTCTCAATAAGCTTTGACTTTTTGTTATTTTTCCTAGACCCTGTTTTGGGATCCATTTGCCCGTTAAGTATGTCATGCACTGCTTTTGTCTCTCTTTCCCTCTATCCGCCCTGTGAGTATCTGATTTTCGTGTTATTTGCCATGATATTTCTTGAGATTAATAGCGAAGTGCTTTCCCGTTGGCTTCTCCAAAGTGGTTCATGGAGAGACCGCCTCTAGTTAGCTGGCCATTGACTCATCGAGAGTTCTTCCATAGCATAAAACGGTGTTTTTCTTTTTGGTAATTTCTAATTATGGGTTTCCAAATTTTTACACTCCACACACACACACACATATATATATATATATATATATATATATATATATATATATATATATATATATATATATATATATATAATTTCACCCTAAGAAAGGCAATAAAGCGACTATGGCGTAAGGAGAGAGAACAATAAAAGAACAGTTATTAAGAAGACAGATGATAACAACTGAATTGCCATTGCATTTAAACTTCAAAGTCGACTAGGAACCAAGAAGCTGGAAGAGACTTCCATAAGCGAGAAGTGCGAGAAAAGAAACTATTAGGATAAAACTTATGGTTAGATGCAGTCATTTCAATTGTAAAATAATGGGACTTTGCCACCAATCGTGCACTACGCTTAAAATCATAAAGTCTAGGTTTCAAGCAGGAGGTGACAAACATGGGCAACAGCCTCAAGTACACATCTCCCGTGCGCGCGCACACTCACTCGCGTGCACGCATATACACATAGTCGTGTGCGCGCATACACACACACATACATACACATAGATACACACACACTCACATACACACATACATATATATGAACACATGAGCACATGTAAAAACATTAACATGCGCACCGTCCATAATGGAGTAAAAAGAAAAGACGCAAATTCGAAAAATAAAAAAGGATATTCATTACAATTAGAAATATTTCATATACGGATTAACCTCTTGAAAAGAATACACGAAACTGCGGAATTGAGGATATAACAAGGATTTGCTACACCACCTACCAACTTATTTTTCAATCCTCAAGGTCAATAAACGCTACTGATAAATCATTCTACTTAATAAAATAAATGTGTAAAATCATTTTATGGACAAATACAGTTGAGTAATTATTCTGTATATATAACACTGGAAATTTTACCAAGAAACATCGATGTGGGGATAAAATAGATAATTAAAATTTAAGTAATCTTTTCATAATATATATGACCTGACCGCTTGGAAATACCAGATGTACAGGTGAAGTAATGAATAATGGCTCGGAATTTTTAATCGGGAAGCTGAGTTCCAATTCCAATTGGGTTCATTATATTCACTTACACGCAAATACCCCAGGGAAAATGTATGAATTCACTTCCTCTCCCCCCCAGCCATCGATTAATTAGTATTACTTGTATAATTAAATCATTATTATCAAAAAAAAAAAAACTCATACAATCTAAAAATATTTTGTCCTTAATTATCCTTGATAAGCCATAGAAAAGGAATCAATCAATAATTTGCCTCTACTGGATAGAGTTCGAGCTATCGCCAATTAACTAGACTAATCTCTCTTGGCTTGGGTTTGCAAGCAGTTTTAGAAAAAGAAAACCGAATTCCTCATCGTGAAGAAGGCAACGGAAAACTACTCCATGAAAGCGTGGCAATTCCTATATAATAAAGAAACGTATTCTTCGGAGTATGCGTCTACATCCTAAAGAGACATGGCATTTTAAAAACTTATGGGAGAGTAGATTGTCCATGTAGCATCTACTATATCTTTTATTTGCTACACCAGTGGGTGTAAAAAGATTCTGATCAAATTAACTGGCTGTAGGACAGCGAACAGAGATACTTGATTTAATGCATGTTCCAATAAGATTAATGTAAATGGGATAATGCCATCTTGTCCTTAACTTTGTTTAGTTTGTATTTCGAGGTGTTATCAAAAGTCATCATAAAATAACAAGTTTAACAACAATAAGTGTAAGGAATCGCGTTTATGATTAATATCTATCGGAACAAACTATGGATTACGTAAAACCTTTCTATGGGCAACGTTAGCTATAGTCACTAGACAAAATTAATTTTCTATGTGTAAACATTGTATACCGTTATCAGAAAATTATTTTTTCTGCATTTTTGAGATTTTCCAATTTGATGCTTTTAAATTGATAATAGATTTATTTGTAGCTGTCCATTCTTCCCCCTTAATACAACGTAGATTATTATTTTATTTAGAAATTATCTTTACTGAAAAGAACTTAATACCAGCATCTCTTTCCTCTGCAGTTATGAGATAACGAATTCCAGAAATATCGTTGACTAATCATGAAAAGTATCCTTTAAGGTAAACGTATGTGTCCATAGGCTTATTTACCGAAATTGTATTAAGAGACTATCTTTGCAGAAATGAGATTTATCTATTAATCTTTTCTTTCATGTGCCGCGCCCCTTTAACTCTTATATATATATATATATATATATATATATATATATATATATATATATATATATATATATATATATCCTTAGTAATCTAACATATATTCCCACAAGATTATTAGGTTTGTTAATCGCAGTTTCCTACAGTTCCTACTGACTTCAGTATGTCCCGTGAATATCAAATTCTACAAATTATCTTTTTCCATTATGTGTCCTAGAGATTTCAATGGTCTCATACTGATTCTAAGTAGAAGTGTAATTTTTGTTTCTATTTTCATTAAAACATCGACGTTACATCAGTCGATAGTATTTTCAGTATCCTTCTGTAGAACTAGATTTCTGTTGATTAAAGTTTCGTCTTCATACGTGAGGAGATTATCCAGCATTCAATGAGAAAGAATGGTATTACATAACAGTTCGGCACTATCTCTTTATTGTTTTTAACGAAATTTTCCCGTTTCTTAATATTTTGGCATCTTTCTTGTTAGTTATTCCAGTGCGCCTTGAGATTTCGTATCATATTTTCCGTCTTCAGTTAAAAAAACTTCCCAGATATTTAAATGTCGCTCTTGCGTGATTTTCATATCTCCAATTCGTAGGATACATCTTGAGCTGTTCCTCCTGCTGACAACCATACATTCTCTCTTCTTAAAAATTATATTTAGACCTTCTTCTCACTTTCCTTTATGTTCTCTATTATTCCCTGGAGTTTTCTCTGTTTGTTGTCAATAGTGTGTCATCTGCATATTTTTTGGTTGTTAAAATTGTGTTCGCCAATTATAAATCATGGTAGACATCTAGTTCTATTAGGATCGTCGTCCCGCTGTAATGTTCCAAATAGTTTAGTGAGTAAATACATCCTTGTCTTTTGCCCCATTAAGTTTGTGTATGTATGCAGGCCATTCGTTCCTAGTATAAGTCCTAGTTTAATATAATCTTTCGCAAATCAAACAAATTTTCCTAGCAGTTCAAACAGTTCTACTTAAAACATCTTAACAAACCAGAAAAAATCAAATCACCAGCATTCTTCTTAAAGTGCTCATTTATTCTTTAGTACCCTTTTACAGTTCTTCAAACTGAAATTAATTTATTGCAGTTTTCACAATACTACAACGGCACAATCCTTTGTAAAGTACGTAAATCTCCTTTGTATCCTATTTCTGATATTAAACCTACGTAGACATTAAAAAAAAATACTTATAAATGTTTTGTTTCTCATAATAAAACTGAAAAATTGACTACATCGATATAGAGTTAACGTAAATATCTAACAATACATCTTACTGCCATAACAATTTTATTTACCTTCAGTAGAATATAACATCTTAAAGAGATATTTATTAGATTTTTAAAATTACGCCACGAAATAACCGTCCTGAAATCTTGTACGTTGTCACTTTATCAACACTGAACAAATTGCTGACAGTAAAGGAACATTGTTCTCCATAAAACTCTTCCTTCTGTTATAAATCAAGTTATTATTGTTGCTGTTTTGTCTTTTCCTGAAAGAAAAAAAAATGGGGGAGGCGGCAAAATTAATTTCTTATTTTGGACACTCGATGATAGGATATTAACCCACTGACAACAAGAAAATAATTTTGCTCAAATCTCTTGTTGATGACTACGAAAATGAAATGCAAATGTCAGCGTCCATTCTTATCTTGACAAATCTAGGCAAATATTGTTGTTTATTAAAGAAAATAATTAGTTTTTTATCACCAGAAAGTTGATATCAAATAGCGTGTTTCTAAGGGAATAAAACAATGATTGAAAATTATTGTTTTATTCGAAATTTTCCATTATTTCCTTTTCCATTTAACGTTATCTCTTACCATCTAATCAATTTCATGAGCGTGAACGTACGTATTTTTATATTATTTTCCGCTTTGTATTTTAGCCATCTTAGCCACAATAAAACTCTTGCACTTATCACTTACAATTAGGCTCAGATATAAAATAATGCTATAGCATCTTAATCCTCCCCTGCTAACGTTTTTTCCAAAATATAAAACTAGTTCTAAATTTAATTGAATAAGACGGACCAGATATTTTGTTTAGTTTTTTTTTTTTTATTGTGTATTTCTTGTATACAGAAAAGTGTTTTTCTGGACTTAATGAATGTAAAAATTATTCAAAATGTTTTTGTTCCGAGAGAATAGGTGAGGATCTGTTTATTCCTTTAACTATGCCTGAATCTATAGGGGTGTCCGAAATATAAGGTATTTAACAGTTTTATGGCTAAAACAAATAAAAATTGTGCATATGTTAGTAGCACTTCTATGCTAATCTTCTACGTAGTCGAGATAGATGCACTTTTCCCAGACTTGCACAAATGCATAAATATTCTCCTCTGAATGTCTAGCTTCAAACACCTGAAACCAGATTTGCACCTTTGAGGCTTTGTTGGTACGATATTGCTGGTCGCTTCTTAGTTACCAGATTACTTTACTTGGTTGTTCCTATGATCTAGCAGACCGTTGGCATGTCCTGGTGAATTTGCCATTCAAAGTATATCTAAGGCGAAGGGAATTAATTGATAGTGTAGAAAAAAATAGATTTTAACCTGTGTATGATCTTAAATTAATATACTTAAAAAAATTCTTAAGATAAAACACAAGGTAAAGCAGTCAGTTTTTTTTTTCTCGGTGCGTTCTTCACTGATAAAAAATAAATGAAGAAGCAGACGATCTTTTTAACGATACGGTCAACTTCCAAAATATAACCCAAAAATATAAAATTCACAGATTATAAATCTTTATTTTACACAAAATATTGACTGCATGCATATTGTTCCATATGGCAATATTAAGGTAACAAAACAAAAGTTTTACTTGCATAATTATCTAAATTGTCTAAAGTATGGTTTTATTTTCTTTAAATAGACAACTCAAACCTTTTTTTTTCTTTGACTTTTTTACAGAAAAACTTGTTACAAAATTTTCTTTTCTATTGGAAAAGGAATAACTTCTTTGGATACTTCTGTTTTATTTTCTTTTTCTGAATACTTTTCTTTTTTGTGCTGCAAAGGAAAAATATATAACACTCCGCCTAACCTGGTCTTATAATGTTCTACATATGAGAAATATCTACTTTAACTACTTTCAAATTCCGTTTTAAATTATAAAGAAGAACAAGGCAGAATCGAATGACTTTGGTATATTAAAACGTTAACTCATTGAGCCAATAATCAAAGGTAACAATTCCTCTTAGGGATAAATTCACCTCTCCGAATAGTTTAATCTCATTTTTTAGACTAATTTGTCATAAAACTCTTAACTTATAAGCCCTATTTATTCTTTATCAAACAGTTACATTTCTTTCATCAAACCTTATAAGTTTTTTTTCAATCAAATAAATTCAAATAACTTTTCCTAGTCCATCAAACTACCTGGATAAAAAAAAAACAAAAAAACAATTTACTTATAAGGCAAAAATGAACAAAATCTGATCTCTTTATCAAACATACTACATTTCCGTAAATAGACCTTATAAGTTAAAACATAACTTTTCTCAAGTTATATCAAACAAATTTAGTTTCGAAACTCTTCCGAAACCAATAAAAAATCTTTCTACCAAATTCACCCGACACAAAAAAATCTACACTCTCTTATTCCCATTCTCAAATAAAATTCGATAGACAACAACTATAAAGTTATATTTCTAAAATTAAAGTCTATCTAAGAAAATAATTATATGATTAATTCGACACTGTAAGTCGAACATTCTTTTAAGGTAACGGTTATTTTACGTTGTAACATAAAACATTTTACCACGGAACCAGAAAACAAAACGTCTCTCTCGACCAAGAATAATTTTCTGATTGAGGATAATTTCCTTTAATTAAAAAGAAACACCTTCCCCAGCTTCCAAACTCACAAAAATAGAGCGGCAAAACAAAAAATATATATATAACAAACGGTACTGAATTATATATTATAATCAAAGCGCTAGATAATTATCTTGAATTTTAAATTGTATGTTATCCCCGCCTTTGAATAATGAAACGTTACATTAATCACTTTACGTCATATAAAGCGCGTCAATGTTATCGATTAATTATGGTCGACTACGATGGCGACGTTTGGTGAACCTACCTATGATCATGACGCGAAAAGGTATTTTTCCATGTGTAAGCAAACTGGTGGGATACCTTCTCGTATGTGGATGGCTGCAAGAAGCAACCGGTAGAGAATTCCTGGATGAATGGGTCGGTCCAATTCCGACCACGTTGCGCGTACAAACCGTCTGGAAGTGGTATCGTAGAGAGGAATCATCGAACAGTAAAACGGATTGCTGCATGTAGTATTGCCCAATCATAGAAGCCGTATATTGGTACAACGTCACACCTAAGGACGACGTGTCCACCTCGTCTGCACCCGCCAATCTGCTGCATTCGTACCAGTTTCGACTGAAAAAATTGACGTTGTGCTCCAGCTTGACCACCAAGGGACGTCGACCCGGTACAGTGAGAGGGAATCAGTCTGGGTGAAATATCCACAGGGACGGTGCACGTCAAAATTTAAACCAGGTCGCGTTACCAGGATAGTTCACAATCGGTGGTCGTCGACGGCACGCCTCAGCTCGTGGAAAATGTGCGTCCACGGCTCTGTTCGGGTTGCCAGTGGACGATGCCGAAGACGCATCCTCAAGGAGTAATGAATTGTGACAACCAGGCTCCAGTGCAGGCAAGCACTCCATTTGAGGGAGAGATGGGATGTCTGTCGATACGGCCAAGGAGGAAGAAATTCTTGTCCCATTGCGAAGGAGTGCTAGGCTGAAACGACCACCTCCCTACTACCATATGTGTGATCATACTATCTGCGGGGGTTAGGGAGTGTAACGATAGATATTCGCACTTACCTGATCCAAAGCGCACGAGGTGTCTGGCCTGCCGAACCGCCATTTAACAGAGATCTAAGGCGCATGCGTGATATTGAGCGTTTGGGGATCGGCCATCTTGAATAAATGAGAACGACCATCCGCTGGAAAAAGACGGTATACAACGGTGTTAAAGGGCAGAGAAAAGTTGGAAATGGAAGCGAACAGACGTGAGATGAGAAACTAACAATGTCTATAGATACTTCAGTAGATATCTCTGTATTCAAACAATTAAAGCTTATTCATAATCAAACGGTTCATAGTCTTATCTGTGGTATGTTGATGTATGCCTTTTTTACACATAGCGAATAATTATAATCATGTTCCATATAATACAGATTTGGTGTTTCATAAAAGTTTATTTAATTTAGTTGATATGCAATGTGTAGTTTTATGTATCAATTCAGGAAAAAGTAAAATTCCTCTTTTACTTCTTATCCAAATATAAAGTTATTATCATACTTTGTTTTATAACTTCAGTAGAGAAAGCAAAAACAATCCAGATTTCTTGTTATATATCTGGCGATTTTACAACAACGTATAACAGAAAACTGATCAATGATTTTTTTCGGAAAAGCTTATCATGCTTACTTTGAAGTGAACTGGACAATCAGGACAAATTATGAGCACCACATCTTGTCTTCAAAACATGCCATGAGCACTCACCACAGTAGAATATGATTTGGCGTGAGCCACAAAATCAGATCGATGAGAAAACTTTTCTTAAGGAAGCAACAAAAGTTACATTTTATGACAACAGAGATGGTGAATCTGTCTCCTTCTTCAATCAAACCAACGAACTTTTATATTGTAACGATGGCGAAGGTGTATTGTTGCGTCTTGGTATTCAGGTGATGCACATTTATGGATAGATAAATTTATAGATCAAAGCGTAGTTTAAAATGCGTTTCGTTGCACAACACCAATGTATATGCATCGATACCAATTTGACACCCTACAATGCTGAAAGAAAATCATGATCCTATCAAGGATGTAATGAAAAGAATAAATGACATCCATCATAACTGGGTGATTTGTGTCCACCTGAAAATGGTTAGCTTTTTACTTGAGCAGCAATCAGGCTGCAAAAAGTTTCCATACTTCCTTTGTTCATGAGACAACAGAGCCAGATATCAACACTGGGATAGAAGAGAATGGCTGATCAGAGTAGAAATGAAAGTCGTAGAGATAAATGTGATAACTGATCTGTTAGTACCCAAAGACAAAATTATCTTCCCTCCTCTCCATATCAAAATAGTATTCATGAAGCGGTTTGTGAAAGCGCTTGACAAGTACATTTCCATAGGACAACTGAAACAAGGTACTTTTGATGGAAATTCATCAAGGATGATAATTTCGTCAACTTTAGGAATGTTACTGAATCAAATGCCTGAATTTCATTTGTTGATGTAATAAAAAAAAAGCTTTCTTAATAATCGCAAGCTACTAGCAGCTTGGTGCTAATATGAGTATCAAACTACATTTCCTGCATAGTCATTTAGACATCTTTTCAGAAAACTGTAACGATATAACAAATGAACAATGAGAATGTTTTCATCACGGTATAAAAGACAAGGAGGAAAGATATAAGGAGAGGTGGTATAAGAGCATTATGGCAGTTACTATTGGAGCCTGAAATAGACCAAAATATGGATCATTCGAAAAAATTCAAAAAGCGAAAGTTCTTCCCATGATTGTTTTTTTTTTAATTTCTAGCTTCATATTTAATCTTAAATATTTGTGTTTTCATGTATTTTTCTTCTTACCTCATATTTAAAAATTTATTTGATTTTCATAGCTGTTCATTTTTTGCTTTTCAGGAATTAAAATAAACAATGTCTCTGTTTTTACCCGTCATCTGAAGCAAGAAAACTAGAGCTGAGAAAAATGAGTATGATATTGAGCGCCTATGATTTTTTAAAATTAGCTATAATATTCCTTACACCATTTCAAATAATACAATGATAAATCTGACGACCACAATGTCTTTCATTACAGCCCGAAAATTTTTAAAAAGAGATATAATTGCCCAAAATACATAAATAAATATAGGAATAACTAAATAGCAAATACTAACAAAATAAATGTAAATGAGACAGGAAAGAAGACATGATTTAAAAAAGTGTAACACAGTGTCTAAAGTAGCTGATAAAAAATGAAACTGGCGAAGATTGTTCCATTATCATAACGCAATTAAATGATTATATTTGTGACATCCGATAGGGATCTAATCATCAAGTCATGTTTTCAGTGTAAGATCAGAAGAGAAATTGAAATTTTGAGGGGATAAATGATCATGATAGAGTTTAAACAAACCGAAATGATACAATAATAAATCTGTATTAATATCCTCATTTTAATCGAGTTAAATGAAAATTAATTTTTTCGTTAGAGTTTACTCTCATCTAACGCAAACGGACCCCGAAATTGAAGACTATTAATTAAAGTTCTAATCATGCTCTACTCAACGAATCTTGAAATTTATAATTAAGCATTTAACTAAAACACCTTTCTAGGCTATTTCTCTATAATTTTGCAAAGAGTTATTTTGAAGCAATTATAATTAATTTTCTTTTTTGCGATTTTTATTGTTCCGCAAGGTTTCGCCTGAAAAAGGAGACCCACCCTTTTCTATCACGAGATGAAGACGTTAGTGTGGAAGAAAAAATCGTTGAAAACGTCCAATTTGTCACTATTTACTTAAGGCAAAAACATTCAGTAATTTAATGTTATGCTTTTTTTTACTTTCAATTTAGATAAGCGTCCAAATCAATGAATATTAACAAAAAACTGAAATGATCAAGTTATAGGAAAGATACATATTTGCTTAATACGGTATATTCAATATTGAACATTTGTAGATATAAATAGTGAGTGCTAGTTTCATACTTTAAGAGATCATCCGCTGGAGGGATGATGTTCAAATGTTTGAAATTGCCAACATGAAACCGCCAAAGATGTTTATATATAATACGGAAATGATATTGTTATGAATAATCACAATCTTATATAAATATATTTGATGAAATAGCAGCAAATTAAAAAACAATTCTATGGAAAGTGAGAAAAGTATCAAAAGCCCCTCACGTAGAAAGGATTCTTAATAAAATAATCGTCAGTTAATATTATTTTGTCTTTGATTTTGCATTCTTTTTTTAATTGAATTCGTAGGGTCTCGAACGTTACACCATTTCCAGGTGATATTTGAATTCGTTTACTGCCTTCACTCTCATGTTTTATATATTTTTAGACACAGAATTTTTCGTCATCTCTTTGAACATTTAATTTTGTTTGATCCGACAAAATAATTGATACTGACTGTTCTGTTGCAGATTTTTCATCATCACAATTTTCTTTTCATGAATTTATCAATCGCGACCGGAATTTTCTGTAACGCCTTATTTCACAAATTCTATCAAGCAGCAATTATTCTTTTAAGCAATAAGGCAATCTCACACAGCAATTACCATAACACCGAAACTTTGCAATGGAAAAGCTATTTAAAATCAAAAAATTTAAGTTGGTAGTGTACACCCAAATCTAGAACATATGTAAAGAGAATTGGTATAAATTCATTTAAATACAGAGTTTATTTATCGTTTACCAGCTTTGAAATCTCACTGGTATTTTCTCATCTTCTTAGAAATGAGTAAAGTAAGATTGGTAGATAATTGAAGAGAAGACTGGTAATTATCAATTCAAACAGACTATTACAAATAACAGCGCTTAAACAGACTATATATAATATAATATCAGGATACATTACGAATCCGTGTATCATATTTTATGACATTTTGATATTATTCAGACATAATATTTTGCAATATTTATGAAATTGGAATATTATTTTAAATATATGGTTGGAAGTAACTTTCTCACTGAGTGATATATATATATATATATATATATATATATATATATATATATATATATATATATATATATATATACAAGGTGCAGTGGCTAAATTATCGTCATTTTATATTTTAATTTCACGCATGGGTGTTGTTGTTTTTGATTTTGTGAGAAAAAGAGTTCCATGATGCAATTAACTCCACCAGAATTTTGGAAACGGCATTCGCGTCGGTAGGTCTTATATGAATATTTCAGGGTGTTTGTATGTCAATCTGAAGTCAGTGAAGAGTATTCGGAAAGAGTTGGATGAGTCTAATGGTGATTACGAAGGTACGGCAGTTCGGAAAACTCACTCTGAAAAGAACTCCTGAATTTGTTGGTGAGGGCCTCAGACTCAACACAGAGGCCTACAAGTGCCTTGAGGAGGTAGTGCTGCCCTGGGTCAAAAGGGTGGCTGCTGGAAAACCCTATGTCTAGCAACAGGACTCTCCATCGTACCGCAGAAACAGGGGTACCCAGTCGTGTATATTTTAATCGATTCACCACAAGACACAGGTAGTAAAGACACTAAGTACATGGGATTAATTGAGCTGAAAGAATTCGAAACAGAAACCTTACTAATGTATGAGAATAAAAAGAGTAATCAGGACAACAAAAAGCGATTGACATTGCATTTAAAGTTTTGAAAATGAATGTTGGCTGGAAAGCATGGAGCCGGAAGGGACTTTCACAAGCGAGTAGTACGACAAAATAAACTGTTAGCATGGAACTTACATCTAGTCAACTCGACAGTAAATAGATGACAGTTCCAAACCAGTCTAGTACAATGCTTAAAACCAAAAGGATTAGATACCATAGTAAAGATCTTTATTTATTTCGTAATAATACAAAATGTGGCACAAGGCCAATAGTTGGAATGGGGAAATGATGGTCTTCTGTCTTATAATTAAACTTAGCTAACCACAATTTCTGACCCAAATATACCACAGTATTCCTTACACCAAAACAACACATTCTTACTTATCATTCTTACTACATCCATCATAATACCTAAAAGTCTGTATGAAGTCCTAACTAGTCCCCATATGTACAATTCTTGTCTGTAGTGGAAGGAGAATAAAACAACAATTTAAAAATCTAAACAGTAATGTGTATTTACAATATGAGAAAATCTTTTTGCAAGAAATTAATAAAATAGTGTTGGTAATAAAAAAAAAGCCACTATCCTTAATTGCGGCAGAAACATCAGTTATCTGGACGAAATCAATGCGGAACTTTAATAATATAAAACACCCATTCGTCCAACCACTTACTCAAACACACACTCATCCAAACACGTCAACAAATAGGAAAAAGTCACATTCAAAATACTAAAGGCGCCCGCATCCACCAGAAAACTGGCATCTCTTGTCATCTATTGGCGGAGAGGAGGGAGAATTAAATTTTTTAAAAATGGGGCCGAAATAAAAGGGGCCAATAAGCATACATCCCCTAGCTGAGTTAACTTTGAAGGAAGAAACTAAGGACAAAAAGCAACACTAAATTAGTCTAATTTCGGGCGGAGTTGCCAATCTACTTAGAACAGTTAAACGGCATCAAAGTGCCACTCTAAATCGGCCCCTTACTCAACACAAACGCGCAAGATTCACCCATCTTTTACCAAATTCTGATGGAGGGAGCCGCCGCATTTCCGTCCTAATCTTGACTTTGTGCTGACTTAAAGAACAAGAACAGTTGCGAAGAAGTGAACTTCACTCCCTCACAGAATTCCTTCAAGATTCTCAAGCAAAAGAACACATAATGTTAGACTTCGACAACGACACTACCACATCGGGAACAACAACGGTACTACAGACAGAACTAATCTCGAAGATGAAAAACTTTCTACACAGCATACTTGCACAATGGGATACAACCCTGCAATGAAAAAATCGTCCAAGGCCATATTGGTCGAGCCTCCTGCTTCATAAGACCAAGCCAGTCTATCAGATCATCTCGTACGGACCCCTTAACTAACAAGATATAATGCCCTTCGGAACAACGCCTGGACGTTGAACAAACCATCCGTGGCTCGTAAGAAGTTTCAGAGCAATCCGACATTCACAATAGAAGGAGAAATCGCCTCAGTTTAAGCATGGGGGGGCTCCTCCTCGCACGAATGCACACTTCTCAGGGATGGGAAGCTCTTACGGGCGTCTTCACTTCAAAATTAGCCGTCAACATCCGATTTCTGACAAATTCGATCTAGGAACGCGAAGCGTATGCGGACGAGTCTCAGCGCTAGGCATATCCAGATCGCCTTCTAAAGGTTTGAGGTAACAGAACTCCCGAATTACCTTGAGGGTCTTACTTCTCCAACAAGAAGAAGAAGAGTCTAACTAATATCATTAGTTAATGTCAATGGTAGACAGAAGTGGAGTATGGAGAGTCGCTAAAGGAGAATCATGTAAATGCCCGAAGCAAAGGCATCCGCCCTCCCCTTTAAGGAAAGATTCCTCCGGAACCACAGAAGAACTGCGACCTTGGCCTTCTCCCGCATTTCTGACCATTTCATTTCCAGCAAGAGATCGGAACCGAACAAGATGCCGAGTATCTTGCCCGACCCATCCGTCCAGACGAAAGGCTCGGGAAGAGAAACTCCCTTCCATGCACCCAACCGCAAGCTAACAGACTTATCGCGGTAGATCTTGGCCCCTGTCACCGTTTCGTACTCTCTGATTTCTTTCCGACTTCGTCAATCTCGGCTCTTCACGACATAAGAACCGAAACGTCGTCAGCATAGGCGGAGTACTTGGTTGGTAGCACCAGGTAAGGAAATACTGCATAAAACCGGATTCGTCTTCAACTTGCGTAGGAAGACAATACGAAAGGCTCTGATCGAACCCTATTCACTTCCACCAGCGCAACTGGAGACGCATACAGAAGTTGGATACAGGTGCGAAAACACGAACCGAAACCGACCGCCTAAAGCAGAGCGTCCAGAAACCGATGGTCAACTCGAATACCTTGGACTGATATAAATTGATCAGCGCGGTTTCAATCTTGACTCGCTCGATGATCAAGCGTTTCATATGAAGATTGTCCTGAATAGTCTTGTCCTTCACAACACAAGTCTGCTTGGAGCCAATCAAACTAGAGAGGACAGCCTACAAACGGCTGGCTAAGATCTTGATTAAAATCTTTGTTTTACGATTGTTAAAGGCTGAAAGCTACCTACCCCATACCCACCGTTCTTGTCCTTGAGTAGTAATTTGATCACACCCCTGGTGAAGCGTTGATGTATAGACCCCTGCTTCATCCAGTTGTAAATCAGTGCCAGCAAAGGAACAAGGATGGGCGACTGCCTCAAGTACGGTTCATAGGGTAGACCATTTAATCCCGGAGATTTCTCAAGGCAAACCTGCTTAAGCGCTTCAAAGATTTCAGACTCTGTGGCCCGACCCTCGCACCCAGCCGCTTCAGCCGCTTCCAGACGGGGAAAGTCTTCAAAATAGGCGTCGAACTGAGCAGTGCCCAGACCGGGCTCTCTGGGGAACAGATCCTGAAAGTAGTCACAAGAAACCTCACATATCTCCGCGTTTGTAGTCACGGTCCAATTATCCAGCAATATGACACACGGCTATATTCGTCGCCTCGGAAGACATTTTTAACCTAGCCCTAACCAGAGCTTGATCCTTCTTGATAAGCAAGGAGGCTAACTCTGCCCTAGCTAATGCTACGCCCTCGCTATCACGGGATTTAATCGAATATCAACTTTTCCTCACACGCAGGCTTAAGTTTACACAAACCCGGACGAGCCTATGATTCAAGTGAGCTATCGTATGAAAACTTGACCCTAAGAGTCCTACATAAGTCTTGGTCGAGGTAGCTAGATTGCTCCGCCGTTGCCGAGCCGCCTCTATTTGTCCAAGTCCACTACCTTCCGAGGGTGCTCATTACGATACCGATGGATCAAACTTATCCATAAAGTCTCGAAATGATTTCACATCCCGGTTGTTAGTTATCGATCTTGCTCCTATACGATCTATGCCGGGGTGAAGAACAGCACTTTAACCGCCAGCTAAAAATACCCGATGTCGTCAAAAACGGCCAGACCCTCTGAAACAAATCAGGCTGCTCCAAATGGCCATTTGGCGCATAAACCCCAATGAGCCTTTATAGTAACATCCAGCTCGCAAAAGCATGTCTGTCGAATCTGTGAAGACAATAGCATACGCCGCATCCAAAGACTCGCTCATCAGCCAAGAAACTCCTCTTGAGAGTCCATCAAAATATGTTGAACGAAGGACAAACCCCACTAGACAGAATGCTTTCACAGTCGCGGGTTGAAAAATGGGTTTCATGTAGACAACATACATTCGCCCCGAGACGCTGAAGCTCGAGAGTGAGCCTCGACATGCAGGCCCCTGCATTCAAACTAACCAACCAGTGCCATTATCAGACCGATTGAATATGGCCGGGGTGACATCGACGGCCTATCCCATTGATGATTGACCCATTTCACTCTTCATGATACCATCAGGATACAGGCCACCAATGTCTAATGGAAACGTTAGTTTTAGCGCTCTTTACAGGGAGGGGTGAGCAAAAAGCTGATCTTCACAGCACAATATTGTTGTAACTTTTTGACGTTCTCATAATCAAAATATCCCAGTTGGGATGGCATTGTTGGTCTCCTCTATCATGTCCCATATATGCCGCGCACCTGAGCCTTATTCAACAGGTGGCTTTGCGGAAATTTCGTGTATTTTCGACGTCTTTTTGATCGAAACACTTGATGTTTCCTAGGTACTTGTCTTTTTAGAATGGTTCAGAGCATTTTCGGCCTGTTCTTCGGATACGTGACAGACGTCTTTCCCAAGACCATGAGGTGGTTTGGTTTTCTTTCTTTTGTCCGCTTTCTCAGATTTTTCTGTCCTACCTTCGGATGTATCCTGTTTTTAAGGAGAATATGAAAGTGTGGGAATAGGAGTGGAAACTGGTGTGTTTGGCGTGGAGGAGGCTAGAGAAGGAGATGGAGGTTTTTTTTCCTCTTCAATGAGGTCATTTTTATGGGATGGGCGTGAATGATCGTGTCATCGGTTGTTGGACCATGAGTTTTTAAATGATAAGGAAGACGGAAGGGAAGACTAGGGGATCGGTACCCCCACTGGCTTTGGTTTATTCTCCCGCTTTGCACCCAACTCCTTTTTTTAATTTTTGTATCTGCTGAATTCTTTTCCCAGCTGCGCTCGCATTTCTTTCGTGTTTCCGTAAATGTTGGTGCATACACTACCGGAGAGTCACCCTTAGAGATGATAGAGGAACTGGGGCCGTTGGTGACTTTTGCTCTGGACCCCTCAACGAACTGAGACCCCTTTGTTTAGCTCTTCCCTCTTCCCCGGACAACTATACGCCATTCTTTTTCTTATTCGCACCTGCAGAAGGCGTTGAGTGTTGGGGGAATGCGCGACAAGACCCAATCGAGGGTTTGACCCCACCAGTCCGAGTCGCTGGGAAGCCCATTACAGGCGCCGCGAAACTATCAGTATCAGCCAGAGGGAGATTTTGGTCATCAGCGGTTGGCACTCCAGAGGCCTCCTTCTCCAGGCAGGAAGAGGAGAGGTCAGCAGTCTCTCCATACTTCCAAGAAGTTGTTTTTCTGTCAGTCATTTCATGTCATGTCATGTCATGCCGACATTTTCCTAACAAATGTTCAAACATTTGGAGACGGAGGCAAGGGCCAAACGATCGATCATGATATCGAAGCTCCACCATTACTACTGCTCAGGTTGTCAGAGGTAGCACCTAGTATTTGGCCATACTGACTGAGATGAGCAGCTAGATGCTATTCCTTGAGGAGTGACCTCGAATACTACTACTGGGGGGGATCGAATTGTGACCGGATGATGAGGTCTTTAGTTATCAGCTCACGGCTGAAGACCTCCACACAATCTACACAGCTGTAGGCAACATTAAGTCCTACATGAAAACCCCAGTGCCTTTAATGATTCTTTGGGTGTTTGACCTCCAGGGATAAGATCACTGTGTCTTTCGTGGAGCAACAAATTTTGCGCGTACTCTCGTATACCACAGAGATCGACACCATTTTCTTTTCGAACTTCTTTAATTTTTTTTGGTTGCGCGGTTCTTTCAAAAGCCCATATTCTTTTATGAGATATTCATAACATTTGGCCCTTTCCAAAAAGTTAGCGATATTAATTATATAATTGGCGGGGGAGACTTCCAACACGAAAGCTATTCCTGGCCAATCCTAGTTGTTGCCTTGCTTGATTTGGGCGCACTCTTTTTCCCTATTATCATTCCATTGTTCTTCTTTAATATTTTGAGGTTCTGGGGATAACACTACCTGCGAGCTTTATCTGTTTATTTTTCTTTTATCTAATGTACCTGCCTTAGAAACAAACAAGAAAGGTAATTTACCTACCGACAGACTTTTGTTTGCCATTATGCTTTGAACCCCCCACCCCCACCCATTAGTGTAAAATGGGAAAACCTTTGTCAATTATATTTAAACTGGATTGCGCGGGTGGAGAGAAAACGTCAACAAAAATAAAACTTAAAATGCAAAAATTATTTCTTCTACAAAGATAAGTTAAAAAGTAAATCAAATCAACAACACAAAAATAAATGATGAGATAAATATTAACAATATGAGAAATTTTATTTCAATTTTTTTCTGTTTTTTATGCATATTTAATTATTATGCATCTGTGTACAGTTAATTATATGAAATGAGTGACCCTTCTCTGCATTCCATCAGCATGGCTGATGCTAACTCCAAGAGAGTGACGTTGCACTTTCTTGGGCTAATCTTCTTGGCTGATATGAAATGAAAAGATTGTATTGAATCCATTGCTGGGTCAGCTGCTAATAAATTTGGTTCACTGTGTCGTTTGAGATAATTTTTCTCTCCAGAATATTATCCTACATATCTATAAATCTACCATTCGTCAAGGCTCAGAATATTGGTATCACAAATGGTTTGTTCTTACTATTTATCTAGAGCACCTTGATAAAATCAAAAGAAGAATGAGCAATATTATTGGTTCTGATTTGGCGTTTCGGCTTCAGTCGCACAACACCGACATAAAGTTGCCTTCCTGTGCATTTGCTATAAACGCTTTCATGGTAATTGTTCGGATGAGCTCTTCGCCACGGTTTTACCAGTAATACAACAACGGTGTTTCCCTTTACCCTATTAGTAGAAATTAGAGGTTTGTTCAATTTAAGGAGAATAAATGTTTTAACATGTCAAAACTGGTTTGAAATTTTCTTAGTGGGCGATGCTCCAGGATTGGATTTTCATAGCAATCAAATAATATTACTTTAAAATAAATGACGTTATATAAAGCGCGTGAAATTAAAAACATATTCAAAACATTCAAATAAAGCGCTGTAAAGTAAATATTTGCCCTGAGCTTGGTTATTTCAGTCTCTTTGATGTGTATAAGGAAAACGAAAAAAGACTGTAATTAAATATTCCATTTTAAAAATTGTGATTAATAAACAGAAATAAAAACTTTCTGGCCAACTCTGTAAGTAACATAGCAATTTCTACTAGAAGAGTAACGAGAAACATCGTTGTTTTATTACTGATAATATTTGAACCTGGTATAAGCAGCGAGGTTTCAGCTTTAATCTTCACTGACCACTGCCTATAGCAGTCATTTGCTGCTATTCCACTAACATAGAATAATTTTTCGTGCTTGAAAGTTAAATATGATAGTGAAAAACAATAAATAATTAAGCAGAAATATTTCTAATTTTCATCCTTAAATTAATTTTACAACAGTTTTTAATCTACATATTGTGCATTGAACATATTGTCAGCCTATTAGACATTAATGCCAGCGTTGCCGAAAGAAACAGAAATACTGATTGATGTAGAGGCGCATTTTATGGAATTTTAAGAAAACGCAGATTCGTAAAAAAGAAGAATTCATTTTTTCTGATTGTTGTCTGCGTCCTAGTATATAAAACAAAGAGTGGTGTCTAAATCATACAACAGAAAGAGGTACTCTACATCTCTCAGTCATATGATTACAATGAGCTTGCTTATTTATTTATACTTTCTTCTACGGTTTCTGTCTTATCTGAGATAAGGTATTATAATGATTTACATTATTTACATTGTTTGGACTACTGTCCTCATCTTTAATTTCATGTTCACGACATTTCGGCTATTGTACGCTCTGGCCTTCTTCAGGTGATTGGAATTTCGAACTGAACCCTTTATTTCGTCCCCAGGTTTAGTGTTGCTTCACTGACACCACAAATTTTTTGTCCCCCTCTCTATATTCTACCTACCCATCGCGTTTACAGGAAATAACCTCTGAAAAAAACCATAACCAATATTTCTGTCTGGTGATAAAGAATTTTTAAAGATTTATTCTGGAATATTTGTTGCAAATGTTTTTTGGCATATAATACATGTAATAATCTGTTGTGGTAGGATCCACCTAATTTACATAGTGGAGTACCGACCATATAAATATGGTTGGTACCGGGAAGACGAGGGAAGTAAGAAGAGATCCACTGACCTTTGTTGGACTGTTTTTTTGACTTCCATTTTTGATTGTTTTTGGATTTTTTTGTACTGCTGTGTGGCGAGCCTGTTTCTCATCCGTGAAAACTTGTTCCATTACTCTGACTGACTTTTTGGACGAACTTTTTTTGAAACACCGACCCTTTCTCTGATAAGTTATTGTTTAAGTTTTTATTCTTTTAATTTTTTCCATTTCTTTTGTTTGTTTTTAATTTGTTTTTGGGCTTCGGCCCACATTTTTTCTTTTTTTTAGTCCGGTTTGACAAAGTCTTACCGGACGACTGCTTTCTTATTTTTGTTTATTTTCTCTCAGTTTTAAAAAAAAAAAGAACAGTTTAGACAAAAGAAAAAAGAAAAAGGAAGCTTTGTGTTTATTTCTTTTTATTATTTTTTTTCTCCCTTATTTTCTTAGCGACTTCAGTCGCCTTCTTTCTTCTTTTTTTGGGTTTGACTAGTTTATTTTTCTTTTAATTTATTTTCTTTATCGGCGTCAGCCGCAAAACTTTATTTTTTTTATTCTTTTTTTTTTTGTACATTTTGGAATTTTTGTGAAAAAAGAGAGAAGTTTCTGGTTTTTCTTTTTATTTTCGGCTGCCTTCGGGCGCCATTTTTATTTTTGTTTAAAAAAAAGTCTTACCTGTTTATTTTCTTTCAGTTTATCTAGTTTGTCATTTATTTTATTTTACTTTTTGTTTATCTTTAAAGTTTAATTTCCTGGGTTATCCAGGCTTTCTTTATTTGTTTTATATTTTCTCCAACTCCTCTCCCCGTGTTTTTGAAGACCCGCAAGTGGTAGTCTCCACGCTTTTTACAACATGGCCGACGGTGCCAGTCGGTCCAATGTAAAAAAAGACCTTTTTGGTTCGGCCGCTAAAAGCCGACCCCACTGAAAAGCTAGTAGGAAAGCGGGCTAATGGAAGCCCAAAACCTGACCAAAGCATCTCCAAAAAGATGCTACCAAACCTGTCCAAGTCCCAAAGGAGGCACAAAGTAAGACGACCGAGTAATTGCTCTCCTGCTGGAAGTCCCCCCCTAGTTGTATTCTGAACTTGGCGGATTTCCTGGATAAGGCGAAAGGCTATGCCCATCTTGTTAATAAAGATGGGTTCGTCGATAATGTCCAGGAACTCGATATGTTCTCAAAGAGAATGGTGACCGTTTTTGTGGTCGACAAGAAAACCCGAAAGATTTGTCGCTCCACAAAAGACACTGTGATCAAATCACTTTTGTCCCTGGGGATAAAACCCCAAAGAGTTATTAAGGGTACGGGTTTCTTCATGTGGGACATTCTGCTGCCCACACCGGAAGATTGCCTGGCCATGGCAAAAAAGGAACTACTCACAAAAGATCTGATCCTAAGAACCGAATATGAAGGCCGCAGGCGGACCAGGGTGGCCGTTTTCGAGGTTCCTCCTCAAATTTCGGGAGAGCTCCTGGCTGCATTTTTTATGCAGTACGGCCAAATTTTAGGGGCTCTCTCCGACAATTTGAACGGGGGATGGACTTTTGACATCATGCTCGACCAGAAGGCCTTCAAGTCCGTCCCCAACTGTTTGGTGTTCGGCGACCGGAAAATGCCGGTCATTGTGACTGGTAGGCGACCAACTTGCTGGAGGTGTGGAGAGACTGGTCACCTTTCCTCCTCCTGCCCAGGGAAGAAGGCCCCTGGAGTTCCGGTCGTAGGTGACCAAAATCCCCTCTTGGCCGATAAGGAAAAATCCGCGGCGCCTGTAAAGGGCCTAGCTGCGAGGCGGACCGATGGGCAAAATCCCTCGGTTGGGTCCAATCCCACATTGCCCCCGAAACCAACGCCTGCCACAAGTGTGGTTAAGGAGAAGGATGAGGGGGAATGGCGCCTCGTAGTTAGGGGCAAGGGGAAGACCCAAACAGCGGTTCCTCAGTCCCAACTTGACTCCGGGGACATTATCACCTACAGCCCCATTCCCTCTGTCAACTCTGAGGGCGACGCCTCGGCGTCTTATGAAAAAAACGCCACCGAAACACAGAAAGCGAATGAGCCCGGTTGGCAAAAGATCCTTGACCTGAAAAAATTAAAGGAAAAGCTGGAGACTAAGCGGGGGAAAAATCAAAAATCACTGGGGGCACCGGGCCCTGTATCCTCTGCCCCGTCTTCCCCTTCTTCATCTAAAAAACAATTTACAAAACCAAATCCGCCCAAATCTGCATCGAACTCGCCTAAAAAACCTCTTCACTCATCCAAACCTTCTCCGGTGCGGACGCCTACGGGCTGGACGCCCTCAACAACACCTAACATTTCACCCATGTCAACACCTATACAGTCTCCTAATAAGAAAAGATTCCGCAGCCCAGATTCACAATCAGTCACCGACAAAAAGAAAAAAAAACTTAAACCACCATACCTCCCAGGGGAAGACGTCTGCCGCGTATCCCGGGACCAGGCGGAAAGGGTTTTCGGGATGACAAGAAACCCGAAGGATTTAAAGGTTCTGTGGAACTTTAAGCAGATTAACGGCGTGGAAGTGGAAAAACCGGAAAACTTCCCTGCCGCCAAAAGAATCCTGACCGTAGTTAGAACTGGCCCGGGTACGCGGGAGATTTGGGGCATGATACAGGAGGCCCAGTCGTCTCTAAAAATGGTGCTCCCTGCTGCCTACCTGTTAGACCCGGAATCTGATGAAGCAGATCAAAAACTGAAAGGGAGGGTCCCAGTTTTTGTTAACCCATCCCTTTATACAGCTCTTAAACTCATCTACCCTTCCAACATCGGCGGCTTGTCTCAGGACGATACTGTCGAGAATGAGATGGCGTCGGGATCCATGGGACGAGCTGTCGGTGTCCTCACCCCAGCCATATTCTATCCTAAAGGGCAACCCTAATTGGTTTCACAATGGCACTTTGGTTAGCTAGTTTAAATGTCCGGGGCCTGAGGTCCGAGTCTCGCAGGGCGAGGCCCACTCGTGACCTTCAGCGCCTCGGGGTGAATATATGTTGTTTACAAGAGACCCGGTTTTCTTCTCATGATCGTGAGGACATACTGTCTAAGGGGTTCGTCCTTTATTCAGCATGTTTTGATGGTTGTTCGAGGGGTGTTTCTTGGCTAGTGAGCAGGTCTTTGAAGGCTGCATGTACCCTTGTCTTCGCGGATCCGGCGGGCAGGCTTTGCGTGCTGGATGTTACCATAAAGGATAAGGTTCTTCGTCTCATTGGGGTTTATGCGCCCAATATCCATTCCGAGCGGCCTGCTTTGTTTCGGCAGATCGCGCCGTTCTTGACGACGTCTAGTCGGGTAGTTTTAGCGGGAGATTGGAATGCCGTCCTTGACCCCGATATAGATCGTATAGGGCATAAAAAAAGGTACTAACAACCCGGATGTGAAACCATTTCGGGACTTTATCGATGGGTTTGATCTCGTCGATAAGTTCCGGAATGAACACCCTCGGGAGGTAGCATGGACTTGGACAACTAGTGGCAACTCGGCTCCTGGCTCGCTTGCTAGCTACCTGGACCGAGTCTTAGTTAAGAGAGTCGATGTAGGGCTCTTAGGGTGTCCTAGTTTCCATTATATAGTTTATACGGATCATAGGCTTGTCCGGGTCCGTGTAAACTTAGATAAGCCTAAGGTTAGGTTGGCTGGTTACTGGAAATTGAACTGTTCGCTTTTCGCTGATCGGGGTTTCCGGGGCCAGCTGTTACTAACGATCCAAACGGCTTTAGAAGAAAAAGTTGATCGGGCCGTGAAATCCCGTGTTAGTGGGGACATAGTCTTAGCTAAGGCAGAGTTGGCCTCCTTGCTTATCAAGAAGGATCAAGCTCTGGTAGTTAGGGCTAGGTTAAAAAGAATGTCTTCTGAGGCAACGAATATGGCCGCTGAATTGCGTGTAGAGGAAAATCGAAACGCGGCCAGGCGACATATAGCGTGCGTCACATTACCGGATAAGGGGACCGTGACTACAAACGCGGGCATATGTGAGGTCTTTCGAGATTACTTTCAGGAGCTTTTCACCAGGGAGCCCGGTCTGAGCTCTGCTCAGTTCGACGCCTATTTAGCTGACTTTCCCTGCCTCTCGACAGCTGAAGTGGCTAGGTGCGAGGGAGCGCTGAAGCAGGTTGGCCTGGATAAGTCTCCGGGATTAGATGGTCTTCTCTACGAAGTTTACTTGAGGTTGTCGCACGTTTTTGTTCCTTTGCTGGGACTGATGTACAACCACTGGATGAGGCAGGGATCTTTACCTCAACGCTTCACCAGGGGTGTCATCGAATTGCTGCGTAAGGACAAGGACGGTGGGGATGGGTTAGGGAACTTTCGCCCTTTAACGATGTTAAACACTGACTTAAAGATTTTGGCGAAGATCTTAGCCAACCGTTTGCAGCTTGTCCTGTCTAGTCTGATTGGCCCTGAACAGACTTGTGCTGTGAAGGGCAGGACTATTCAGGATAACCTTCATATGGTACGCTTGATCTTAGAACAAGTCGACAGTGAAGCCGCGCTGATCAATTTAGATCAGTCCAAGGCCTTCGATAGGGTTGACCATCGATTTCTGGAGGCTGTCCTTTCGGCGGCCGGTTTCGGAGCCCGACTTTCGCTCCTGGATCCGACTCTTGTATGCGACCCCCGGTGCGCTGGTGGAAGTGAATGGGGTAAGAATGGGGTTTCGTATTTTGCTCCATTCGTCAAGGTTGTCCGCTCTCGCCTCTGCTTTAAGGTCTCGCGTTGGAACCTTTCCTTCGCAAGTTAAAGGCGAATCCGGTCCTACGCGGTATTTCGCTGCCTGGTGCTTCCACCTCGGCCAGGTATTCTGCCTATGCTGACGACGTTTCGGTTCTTGTGTCGTGCAGAGCCGAGATTGACGAAGTCAGCAAGCAGATCAGTGGGTATGAGATGGTGACAGGGGCCAAGATCAACCGCGATAAGTCTGTGGGCTTGCGGTTGGGTGCGTGGAAGGGAGTTTCTCTTCCCGGACCTTTCCTCTGGACGGATGGGCCGATCAAGATACTCGGCGTCTGGTTCGGTCCTGATCTCCAGTTGGAAATGAATTGGTCGGTGGTACAAGGGCAGGCCGAGGTCGCGGGTAATCTGTGGTCTCGGAGGAGACTTTCTCTGAAGGGAAGGGCGGAAGTATGTGTTTCACACATCTATCCGATCCTCCTCTACCGTCTTTCTGTGCTTCCACTCCCGTATGCCTGACTAATGTCATTAGTCCAGGCTTTGTTCTCTTTCTTGTGGAGAGGGAAGGCCCATATGGCATCTCGCGAGTCTGTTGCCTTCATCCCACTGAGGGCGGTCTGGGTATGCCTAGCATTGAGATTCGTCAATATATGCTTCGCATTACCTTTCTAGACCGAATGTGTCGTGGTTTGGATGAGGTGGGCACCTTTTGGAAAGAAGATGTCCGAAAACATTTCCCATCCCTGAGAAGTGTGCACTTGTGCGAGGAGGAGGCCGGCCGTACTCCTCGTGTCGAGTGCTCCTTCTACCGTGAATGTCGTCGTGCTTTGAAACTCCTCTTGCGGACGTCGGATGGCCTCTCCGACGCCCAAGCGTTGTCTCGTAAGGCATTATATCGATTGTTAGTTAGGGAGTCCGTTCGAGATACTCTGATCGACGAGCTCGGTCTTACGAAGCAGGAGGCTCGCTTGATATGGCCTTGGGCGCCTGGGTTGAAATGTCTCACTAACGATGAGGCATCACTCACCTGGCTGATGATTCGTGTGCCCTTTGGGTCGGCAAAAGACTTTGTTCAGCACGCTTGGAGAAATATCCAAACTGCCGTCGCTGTACTGGGAATGTCGAGACCATTGGTCACGCCTTTTTTCAGTGCAAGACGGTAGTGCCGTTGTGCAAGTTTGTTGAAGGCCTCATGGTTCGCATGCTGCAGGGAAAGTTTTTTGTCCTGGAAGCCAGTTCTGTTTGTAGCAATGTGGTGCCGCAATTGACGAAGGCTGAACACTATGTATTCTGTTGCTTACTAGGGGTTATGCGAGTCGTGATTTGGACGACGCGACAGAAGGGATTCTATGAAGGCGAGAAGTTCACCTCTTCCGAACTGATCTTGTACTTTAAACATCAGCTTAAAGACAAGATTAGGACGGAAAGGCGGCGGCTCCCATCATCAGAATTCGGCAAAAGGTGGGTGAATCTTGCGCGAATATGTAGAGTGAAAGGGGCTGACCTAGAGTGGCATTTGGATGTCGGTTAGGTATAGAATTTTGTCCTAACAGGGTTGAATATAGGCAACCCACCCAGATATTAGGCTAGACTAGGTTTTCGTTTTTGAATTTTTAGTTTCCCTTTTTTTTTCCCGGTTAACTTAGCTAGGGTATGTAAGCTCATTGGTCCCTTTTATTTCTGTCCCTATTTTTTACTTTTGTTTAATTCCCCATCCCCTCCCTCGTTAGGTGGTTAGTGATGTCAGTTCTCTGGTGGATGCGGGGCGCCTTTCGTTTCGGATGTGTGATTTTTCGTATTTGTTGTTGTGTTTGAATGTGTGTGTGCCTGTGTGAATGCTTGGAGGTATGAATGATTTCCTGATTTTTTTTTCATAGTCCCGCATTAATTTCGTCCGGCTTAACTGATGTTTCTGCCACATTCATGGTTTGTGGGGGTTTTATTACTAACACATTTTTGTTTAGTTTTATTGTAAATATTAGGACACATTGTATATATTCATTTGGGGATATTTTTAAAATTTGTTATTTTATGACCCTCCCCCCATGAACATTATCTGTATATAAGGGGACTAGTTAGGACTTCATAGGGAATTTGAGGTATTATGGTGGAAGTAGTAAGAAAAGTAGGAGTGAATGTGTTGTTTTAGTGATTGGAATATTGTTGACATGTTTGGGTCAGTGTCTGCGACTAGCTAAGTTTTAGATTTAAGACAGAAGATGACCGTCATTCCCCATCCCCCATTTTAAGCCTCGTGCCACATTTTGTATTTTAATGCAAATAAATAATAGGAAGAAGAGATCCAATCCAGAGACTCTGCCCGACTGCGACTAAGTCAACCCATTCTACAGGAACGGTCTTCCCAAGAATATACCAAACTATCTGTAAATATTGTGTACACGTTCTTGTGTCAATACGTTTTGTTTAAGTACATTTTGTGTTGTATTATTATTATTCCATGCTTTATTCACCACCTATAGTACACAAACCATGGCCCAAGATGGATCATCCGTGGACAAGATTACACATTGATTTCGCTGGTCCAGTACAAGATTTTTACTACTTAATAGTGGTAGATAGTTTTACAAAATGGCCGGAAGTACTACGCTGTAAAAAGCCTACGTCCAATACCACAACAACTTTTTTGCATGAACTATTTGCATGGTTCGGTATGCCAGAGTGTATGGTGAGTGACAATGGTACACAATTCACTTCTGAAGAATTTAAGGAATTTTGTGACTTATATCAAATTAACCACATAACGACGCCTCCGTATCATCCGATGTCTAATGGACTCGCAGAAAGATTTGTCGATACTTTAAAGCGAGCTCTGAAGAAAGCCTCAGGAGTTCCAACGGAAAAGGCGCTTCAGCAATTCTTACAAGTATACAGAATCACGCCAAACCACAGAACACACTCAAACATGGCACCAGCTGAACTAATCTTCGCTAGGAAAGTTAAGTCAGTGTTTGACAAGCTTTTGCCAGGAAAAAATAGAGTAAAGAATACCATGTATACAGCGAGAAAAAGATACACTCCCGGAGAGAAGGTGTTTTTCAAGTGCTACAAAAACAACGTTGAGTTCTGGGAGCGAGGCATAGTGGACAAGAGAATCGGTGACCTGATTTACATAATTAAAGGGCCGAAGAATACTCATAAAAGGCACCAGAACCAACTTAAAAAATATTACGGTATAGAGCATGAAGAGAGTATACCGGATGAGGACGAAGATGATATATATGATATGTTTCAGGTAGAACCTCCACAGAATACTCCTGAACCAAGAAGATCCGGTAGGAAACGGAAGTTCACGGACCCATTGGACGTGAATCCAAAACGGAAAAAATATTAAAATTAGGCAAATGGATCTACAAAGAAATAGCCATAATCATCAACCCATATAGGAAGCCAATTTGAAATCCAAAAGGGATTCCAAGGGGGGGTTGTGGTACGATCCACCTAATTTACATAGTGGAGTACCGACCATATAAATATGGTTGGTACCGGGAAGACGGGGAAGGAAGAAGAGATCCAATCCAGAGACTCTGCCCGACTGCGACTAAGTCAACCCATTCTACAGGAACGGTCTTCCCAAGAATATACCAAACTATCTGTAAATATTGTGTACACGTTCTTGTGTCAATACATTTTGTTTAAGTACATTTTGTGTTGTATTATTATTATTCCATGCTTTATTCAAGTTTCAACATAATCATTGAGCATCCGCATAGATTACTCAAAAAAATTGTTGCTGACACATGAGAAAGAGAAAAAGAAAGAGGGATAAAGAATAATAAGTATAGGAGGGTCAGTTGGGCACCGTCTGTGTGAAAAAGAGCACCATGACGTAATTCACTCAGCCAGAAATTTGGAAACGGCATGCTGCAGTTCTTGACATTCTTACAGGAAGACCCAATACAAACAATTCAGAGTGTCTGGGTGTCAGTGCAAAGGATTTGGAAAGGGTGATTACGGAGGCACTGCAGTTCGGAAAACTCACTCTGATCGTTTTGATAAGAAAAGAACTCCCAAATTTGTTAGTGAGTGCCTCAGAATCAACACGAAGGCTTACATCAAGTGTCTTGAGGAGGTAGTGCTGCCCTGTGGCAAGAAGTTGGCTACTGGAAGACCCTGTATCTGACAACAAGACTCTGCACTATACCACACAATCAGGAAAACCCAGTCATTGGCTGTCAGACAATTTCTGCAACCACATCAGCCCTTACATCTGGCCACTTAACTCCCCACACTGCAAGCCCCTTGAGGGGGCGTGGTGGAGAGAGAAGTCAACAAAACTAAATGTAACACCAAAGATGATTTGAAGACAAGGATTATGGCAGCGTTCACCAACTTAAACAAGGAGGCCGTCTGAAAGAGTTGCAGGAGATTCCGAAGTCGTCTGGAGGCTGTGGTTGAAGCCAAGGGCGATCTTATTGAATAAATTTACTCAAGTAAAGTATTTCAAGATATTTTTGTGTAAGTTTGGTAAATATATCTGTTAATATGAGATGTTAACGTTATTTTCATTTTTGCGTTATTTAGACGACAATTTATTCATTGCATTGTATTACAACCGATTTCGAAATGTGGTGATTTTTGTCCTTTCTCCATTTGAAATTTTCAATTTCTTAATAAAAATTTCATTTTAAACTCTCTAATGCACTTTTACATGGAATTGGTATGTTGTTACTTTTGCATTTAGTAAAAATTGCAACGTATTTTGTTTGAATTTTGTCTTGTTCTTAAAAAATTAACACAAGTATTTAGAAAAATGTTTACATTTCTTTTTTTTATTTACCATGAGTAAAATGTTGAAAAAATTTTACAATTGATAAGGCAACTGTGAAGACAGTGAAGATATCTGATTACTTATTATTTTTCATTTGAAAAATAATGTCATCTCTCATATAAATGAAAGAAATATTTTCATCGCTAGTTGCAATTACGGTTCCATTGTTGTTTCACGCACTTGCTCAATGTCTGCAAAAGAATTAGGGTTAGCAAAATAACTCGCAAACTGTTACAAAGATATTTCGATTCTTCTGTGCAGTTTCTTTACTTTGATCTTATGCCACACTAAGCGAATCCATAAATTATAGAATCCTAATTAATTACTTGTATATGAAATCACTAGTTCTCCAACATTGTGTCTTTAACTGAATATAACGTCTTGATAGCATGACAGTACGGAAACAGTTGCTTACTTCTCTTTACTATTATAAAAACTAAATCCTAAAATTATGTAAAAAAAATAATTGCTTTCAACTGACTAAGAATGCAATTCACTAATGTAACAGCCAAAGTAGTGTCAGTTGAATGGAAACCCGCCACTGATTGTTCATTAAAAACGAACACGAAATTAACACGAATGTATTTGATTAGTTTATATTATCGTGTATTTTTTTTTTTTTGTTGAATTTTTTTCTGCTTAATGTTATTCAGGATCATGTGACTTCACTTTTCTTAAATAATCTACCAGTCATGAAAGGTGAATGGGAATCGTTAATTAAATAATTCTTACTTTTTAAGTAATAAACAAAATTCTGATGGACAGAATAAAGCATAATTGCCCAAAGAATCTAATTAAGGAGGAAACATAAACGATGAAATTAGAGGAAAATAAACCAGAAATACTATTTTGATGATATGAAAAAAAAAAAACTAGACGCTAACTACTTCGTAACTGACCGTAAATTGTCTTTTGAAGCGTAAACGAACGACTTAGCAGCAATATATTTTTTCTGCAAATCAATTTTGGTTGATTCCTTTTTTCTCTCTCCTTCTTTCTTTCTCTCTTTCTCTCTTTCTCCCCTTCTCTTTCTGTCTATCACTCTATTTTTCTTTTGTCTGAAGCTCTTAAGAATAAATCAAGTATGTAAGGCCCTACTTTTGGAAAATAATTGGGTTCTGAGTAGCAATTTTATTAGATGGAGATTTTTGTGAAATGAGAAGGGTTAGGATAAAGTCTTAACACTCAGGCATGAAAAGTATTCATAATTGCGACCAACAAAATGTTAAACGATCAACATCCTATAGAAACCAACTTCATCACACAGTTAAGTGGCAAAATGCCATTTTAATTACTTCATTGGCTTTAATGCAAAGTGCTGTAATAAAAAGAATAAGGATATTTTTCACGGAGTGTCAGAAGGAATCTGATACACCATGAAAATATCGTTAGGGTACACAGAAATATGTTTTATATACCACAAAATCTTCTAAATTGTTATCACTATCTTCTAAATTGTTAGCACATATAAGCATAAATATAAATAAGTATACATACTTATTGTAGATGTAAACATGTTTGAAATCTAAACTAGATTTATTTACATATACCTCTATTAAAAAAAAACTTCTAAAGAATATATTCTCTGGAATTATCCTTTGATGAAAGCATTTCCAGTAATAAATCCCGATGATAGTGTTCTTAAACACTTATCTCTCAGTTGCGTCTCTGTCTTTGGGCAGAGTGCACTCAAGAGCGACTCCGTCAAAGGACAGTCACAACTGAAGAAAATTATACTGAGAGGTGCCCAGCTCCGGGGAAAATCAGCCCGAAGCCGCGCCCTCTCATTGCACCAGAGATAGGTATCGGTGCTCGCACCGAGGCCAGCGCAAGCGACGGTTGCGGAGGCCGGGGGCAATTTTTGTTCCTCGCCCGGGTGTACGCGCTCTAGTTCCCCACCTTAAAAAAAGACCTTGTGTCACAACTCGTCTTAGTGGGGAGACAGCGTAAATACCTAATGTTCTTAAACCCTATAGATATATAAATACTGTTGAGATGAATTAAACAAAGACACGTGAATTGTTTGGAAATACATTCCGTTCACTTAAAAGAGGATAAGAACAGAGTTAAAGATATTTCTTCAATTTTTCATTTGAGTTATGTCTATGAAAATTCAGTTTGCTTATCAAGAATTAACTTTTGTTGTATACTGTTACTACGTATTAATATTCGAAAGTATAACATAAAATATTTGTATTGCTTTAGTGATTCTAATCACTGACTGAATTTTTCCATAGATATGGAAAAATATCTTTCATGCACCTAATTCATATGCGCTAAATCCCATTTGAAATCATTTCCCAGTTAATAAACCTTAAAACAAAAAGTACTGGTTTTCTTATTTAGAAATGCGTTCTCTCCAAATTTAATCAATAATAATGATTTGAAATTTTTAATACATCTGTATGATTATATGCTGAACTAGAGTCATGAAATATACTTTCATTTGTAAACAGTATTTGTTTTAAATATTCTTGAAGACAGCATAGAGCGGTGCAGCTTCACACACTTATTCAATGAACATCGGATGCTTTGGTTGAGGGCGTTGTGATATACAATGATCTCATTAGTGTTCACTTCGAAGTAGGAGTCTTTTGACGTTGGAATGAAAACGAACACGAGTGAGATAGGAAATGTCCCTTGGTTATTCTTCAGAAAGTCATTTATCTTTTGAATGGCCCGATAGAGAAAAGAACTGTATGACAAAAACGATTCAATCAGTCGCAATGCATCAGCAATATCTGAAAAAGAATTGAGTAGCAAATACATTGTTCCATTCTCAAGTTTTATCTAAAAGAACTTTCGAAATCTTACTTGTAATGGTGCTAAACAAGATTCATCAATGTAGTCAAAAAGGGGATTGAAACATCGAAAATACCTTCCTATAATAAATCTTGAATAATGTCGAATTTTCAAATAAAGCATTCTCATGAATGTAAAAATTAAATTTATTAGTTATCAATTAAGAAAAATGAGATTATTTTCAACGTATGGACATAAAATACGCTTTATGCATGAAGAAAACTTGAAAAATATATTTAAAATCTAGGCAATGACAAAATAGACTTACATTGTTTCACAGTATAAAGAAAAAAACAGGAGCATAATTCTGCATCTTCTTGTGTTTTTTTTTTCTTTTTGCACAGAGATTTAGAAGCAAACAACAAAAAGGACATCTAATAAAACTTAAGGATATTCTTCTTCTAAGGGTGACACTATATATATTATGGCACTGGAAAATTAAAAAAGATAACTCCTCAATGAACCTAACGATTCATTAGAACAAGTACTGCTCCCAATTAGATCAATTTTATGTAGCAATCGACGAAATACTTCTGGAATTTGTTAAGAGAAAAAGCACAACATTCAATCAAGTTAACACTTCTCTGCAAGTTTTACCAGATGAAAGCATAGAATATTTATGTACTATTAAATTTAACATTTCATGAATACATTATGAACGATTTTGTTGCAAAAATCATTCTCCATGTGTGTGTTCTCGTTCCATTTCATATTTAAAATTAGTTCATTGGTATATTGTTAAATATTGAAGTATCTTCAGTTGCTTTCGACCAAAACAAGGTATAAAATACTAAAATCATACAAATCATTAAATTAACGCTTGAATATATATTATTCTTAAAACAAAGAATTTTTTGCAATCTGGATTTATATTTTCCACAATTTACATAAAATTTCAATGCCAAAAAGTTCAGTTCTTTTAAGAAAATCAAGTCTTTGAGACATCGTTCCAGTCTTTCAAAATTTAAATAAGATAAAAATGCTTTAAACAAGAAAAATATCAATGATACCTTAAGGTAGAAAATGAATATTAAGTTTCGTAAAGTTGAAAGAATTTCAAATTATATATGATCGATATTTTGTAAAATTTGTCTGCTAAGTAATTCTGTAACAGATGAAATTTTAGACATGTTCGAAAAGGGAATCAATTTCCGATTTGAAGTTAACCATTTCCGTGAAATGGCTTTACTGATTCGCTTACTCTATTTTTTACATCCAGTTTTTATCTGTAAAAACACTTCTTACAAGCCAAGAAATTATTTTCAACTATGCATGTTACGATTTTTTATCAATATTTTTCTCGTATTAGTTATTCAATGGATAAAGCCTTTGATCTACGGTGTTTTATCATAGAATTTATTCAAAGAAAAAACATAAAATAATGCGGCTTCGAGCTCAAAATAAAATTAAGTTATGTGCTCATTTGAATGATGTAGTGACTATATTCTTAATTGATTTATGACCGTAAAATTATTTCCTTTAGGCGAAATGGAAGGGGACTGTCAATGTTACTATCGATATTAAAATAAGACACACACACACACACACACTCATTCAGACGCACACACACACACACACACACACATATATATATATATATATATATATATATATATATATATATATATATATATATATATATATATATATATATTTCTCTCAGTAGACATAAGCTAAAGATAAATACCATTCGAGAGCGACATATTAAAAAAGACACTCAACAAAAATTTTATCACCTAAGTCACACATACAGCCCTACCACCTGAGTATAACTTTATGTTTTAGTTATCCATAAAGCTTATTCAAAAGCTGGAATAAAACCAGGTCCCATACTTTATTCGTTTGAAATGAATCCATTTCCCTTTCCATTCATTTCTTACATTCATTTTTCTCGTGACTGGAAAGTTCTTCTTTCATAGCCAATGGATCATTCAATCTATGAGTAATAGATATCAATCATATCAATATCAATCCGGAGCTTTCATAGATCTTTTTTGATTTTCTTTGCCCTGTAGCTTCCTGTGAGTTGTTTTCATTATCACTATCATCATCCTCGTTAAGATTCTGACAATGAATTTCTACAAGAGATTGGTTTCTGATTTCCTCTTTCTTTTGCCTATCTGATGATTTTGTTGCATTGAAGAAGACATCTCTGTCGTGGAAAACTCAATTTTTCTGTATCCTGAAGTCGATACCCTTTAATGCCAATACCATATACAAGGAAGATACTCTTCTTAGAGTTAGGATCCATTTTGTTTCTATCATCCATATACAGTCTGTCCATAATTCATATGGTGTCATTTTTGTATTGCAGTTTTTATCGGTTTCGAATATATTTAGTTGTCGATAAAGCTTCTGCCCAAAATCTCTTTGAAAGATTTGAATCAGATAGCATTTCTTGGACAGTTTCTTTCGGCCACTCCATTTTGCTCTGGTATCTTAGGAACAGTGTGTTGATGGTGCATACCCTCCTTTTGTAGGTACTTTTCAAATTCTCTTCAAGTGTACTCTCCCCCATCGTCAGTGTTTTCACTTTCCTCTTCACTAGATCTTTTAACCATGTTTTTCCACTCCACAAACTTCTTAAAAACTTCTCCCATGTGTTTAAGCATGTACACCCATACAAATCTTGATTTATCATCAATAAATGTGACAAAATATTCAGCTCCACCAAGTGATTTTACCTCAATCTTTCTGTGTACGTCGCTGCCAAGCAATTAATTTTATTCTACTTGAACCAGTTTTGGGGAAATTAAAAACGGTGATTTCCACACATGCATGGTCCACAAAAGCTAGTGACATCGAAATCAAGGTCAGTTACTAGCTGATCTCTTGCTAGTTTCTGCAAATATTGTGCTCAAAGATGACCAAAATGCCAAATTTATTCTTTACTATCATTACTTGAACAATTTGCTGTTACATAGGCCGCTTCTCGTTCAAATAGTACAAGTTTCTATTTTTGGTAGCTGTAGCAATTGGTTTTTATTTTTCATCCAGAACCTGGCAGTTTGTTTCAGTAAATACAAACGTCTTTCCAGACTTTGTAGCTTTAAGTACATTCAATAACATTTTGCCGCTTTCCATCCGAAACATTCAAATTCAGTTCAAGCGTCCCTACTCCTAATGCTTTCACTGAATCACTAACAGTTATTTTCTATGCTGCACCCAGCTATCTAAAGTTTAGAAATTTTTCACATCATAACACACGTAACACGTTACTCCAGAGTCCACAATCCAATTCCCATTTTCCTTATTAGTTTGTAATGCAGATAAATCAACATAATTCTGTTTTCTGAGTTACTGGAGTCTCTTTCTGATTTCATCATGTTTTTGGAAAAATTCTCTTTCCAATTCATCTCCTTTGTATCTCGACCAAGTAGTCGACAATTACGTTTCACGTGTCCATTTTTTTTTCCAGTGGTAACACTTTGTTCCACTTTTGTTATGTTTTGATTCCATAGATTTGGATTAAGCACTACCACTTTCCTTTGCTTTAAACTTTTACTGCTCATACAACAGTCTTTCAGTCACCAGTGCCCACTTAGACACATTCTGACTAGCTTCAAGCACTGTCACCAACATATAAGAATCTCGGAGGCTAGCTCAAAGATGTACAACTCGATTCTCTTCATCAATAGAATCGCCGATGACTGACAACTCTTCAAATATTTCCGTCATCGTTTTAATATGTCTGTTAATAGAATTTTTTTGTTTAAGCGAATATAATCTCCTCGTCAACGCTAACTTGTTCGCCCATGTTTTCTTTTGAAATTTGTCTGCTTATTTTTTCTTTTTCATCTGTTTTTGGGTTCAGGGACAATCTCTGACTCATTAACTATGTTCCATAAACCCTCTTTGATCAATGCACTTACCAAGTGGCGTAATTTGATTCATTCAAGAGCATAAGCTTTGTTTCTATCGCTATATCTGAACTTATACTTTACAAATTTTGTAAAATTCAATTCCAGATGCGGAAAATTCAAGATGGCAGTCACGATCCCACGGGGTCCTTAAAGTTCAGCGTATTTTGAACTTCTGTTAGAAATTTACGCATGGAGTTAGCTAGCAAAAACATACCTTGTTTTGTGTGAATGCAGGTATTCAACTTCATATTCCAGACAGGAGTATAAACTCAAGAAGGAAACAGACACATGTTTTACCATGTTAACAAGCGGTGATTTATTTTATTAGGAACAGCACGACAGTGCGCCCTTAAAGCAGCAATAAAATACAAATAAATGATCATCTGACTAGAGTGGAATTTTCAACAAAAGATTCACAAACTGGTGAAATAATTCCAAGGCTAAATGGAAACAATCTAGCTGAAGGGTTAGCTTCAAAATTCTAGGAAGACAGACACCCTAAAGGAGCTCGGGGAGTACAATGACAGAAACTTTGTGAGTATAATAATTAAGACAGCTTGTTAGAATAGCAAAGCATATAATAATGACCAAGAAATCCAAAATTTAGATAAAGCTTTCTTTAAACATTGCAATTATATGTGCATAAAATAAATGACGAGTGTTGATCTTTTGACAGAATAGAAAAGAAATGTGACTTGTTTTTTTTTTTATTTGGAAGGAAAATATTTCATTTATATCTCCGACGTCTTATGGAGACAGACACAAAGCCTTTGTCCAAATAATAGTACTTGCTCCGGGATACCTCGACGTGGTGTAATGGTTAGCAAGCTTGTCTCGCTAGATCAATTACGACTGAGTAATGAGTTCGCTCCTCACTGGGTGCCCCATACTTTCGTCCTTGTTCCACATCTAAGCTACGCTAAGAAAATCGTTGTGGGCGCTTCGGTGTGGTGTAATGGTTAGCAAGCTGGTGTTGCTAAAAATTTTACAACTAAATAGTGAGTTCGTTCCTCACTGGGTGCCCCATACTTTCGGCCATGTGCCACATCTAAGCCTCGCTTAGAAAATCAATAGTACTTGCTCCGCCCATTCTCATGACGAAGCAGTGGCATTCTGTGACAAGGTCCCTTGCCTCCACAGTCAGAAATAGATGAATTCGATACAAAGGAAACGGCTGAAAGCAAGCGATAAAAACGAGGCGTGTGTAAAATGGTGTTAGTGAACTCGGTCTCAGAAAACTTATTATTTTCCTCTTCTCTCCCAGACAGCCTCTACGTTTGGCACATGAGTTTATACTATAAAAGAAATTTTTCTTCTAACTAATCTTTTCTACTTGCTATCAATGTACCTTTTAATTTGTTTTAAAACATACTTTCTTATGATTCATGATGTTTAATTGTAACTGTGTGGTTAGTGTAACGGTTATCAATGTCTAAAGTGACTTCAACGAGTCACGTTCACATTCACCTTCATACTAATGATCTTAATTAGTGTTAATTAACAGAATAGTCTAGGTTTTCTAGCCTTGTATGTCAACCAGTTTCAGAGAAGTATACACCGAATCCTAAATCGTGGAGAAAGCAACGGGAAACTACTCTACGGCTTTTTGAAAATAAAATCTTAGCAATTCACATATACGCAATGCATAAGGAATCTGTAGATAGCAATGATCACATACATCATCAAGAAACATGGCATTTAAAAAGAATCAGATTCTAATGGTTTACTCATTATCAACTGGAAAAACAGAAAGACACTTATTTTCTCTTAGTAATTACCTTTGAACTTATAACTATTCTGACAAACATGAATGTTTCTCATGAAATTATTTCCGTTAATTCATCCTGACGGACGCTGTTTGACGTAGATACATCTGAGGTGAAGTCAACTTAACCAACAGGTTAGCTTAATTATGTGTCTATACAACTGACCAGTTTGTAAAATCTAATGACAGTGGTCAGTTTCAATCTTGACACAAATAAGATTAGATTTTCTTTCTTTTTTTAAAATTATATCTCCGCATATCTCTAGCAATGTATTATTGAAAAAATATGGAAATGTTTTTATTCGCCCCCCCCTTTGAATTAATCATTGAACAGTTTTCGTACATTCTTCACCTTTATAGTGCTCAAAAGTTCAAAAGAAATCAACATAATTTTCACCAAGATTACTTTTACTACTTTGCCTATAATCTCTTCTTTACTGACTAGTCCAATTTATTTTCAATGTCGATGAACTATATTATTTACAGAAACTTAAGTATTTTTCGTTATATCCTGTAATAATTTTTATTTGTTATTGTACTATTATTATTATTAAAGCTCTCTTTAAACTGCAACGGGCAAGATAAAAACTGGAAACGGTCACATTTTGCTCTGTCATTCGAATTTTTTCTGTAACATTTATAAAATAGCAACAATAACAAATATAATAGCAACAAAATAAGAAATATTTAACGAAACATACCACACTTATATATCCCAAAAATTATCGATTCTATAAAATATAATTCTTATAATTGTACATTCTTATAAAAACAATTCTTATAATTGCAGTTATTTTTTATCGAACTTCAGTTAGCACATTAATACTTACTACTGCAACATTAACTCAGTTTGTACAGATATGACATTAGAAATAATTAGGAATCGAATGAGAATAGAAAGAATGAGGATCACAGTAAAGTTATAAAGAAATAATTTCTACTTATTTTACTATTTCTGTTAGCAGTACATGACATACAATTCACAACGAATACATCTAACTTTTATAACTAATACCACTGCATTTAATGATAATACAAAAAGGCAGTATTTGTGCTTGATGTAACGGATTTAGCTAGTATTATACACATGAGCTATTGTTTAAGTCAGAATAAATATTTTTAAATGACACAATACAGAATACATAGAGTAAAAATGTTCATGCTCGTAATTAAGGAAATTCTATGAAGGATTATAAAATAGACTTTATAAAAGGAACAGTTTTTTTTATAAATACTGTACTATTGAAGACAGCAATAAATTTAAGAAAAAGCTCTAAGTCCATCTCTTCGCTGTTTCTTTATGATAATATTTTCATGTATAATTCACTTGTATATTCACTCAAGAGGTATTCACTGACCTTCGCGGAAAATCAAATAATTTTAATCTCTTTAAACCACCAACGATCGCATTGCTAGACTCATCAACTCGAACAGTATTGTTAGATTCTCCTCAAAATTACCTCAATTCTCTGAGTTTTCTAATTTCATCCAGAAAATCTTTACTTCTTTTAATCTTTTAAATAACTATTTAATCGAGAATATCATTAGTCGTATTTTGTTATTATTATTAACTTCTGATATTGTGTTCCTGATATTTATCTTGGTAAGTCCCAATTTTAACAGATCTCCTCCATGTTAATATCGTTCTATTATCACCTGATCGCCACTTGAAAATAATGAAGTCGCTGCATGACAGGTATTTCGCTATTACATCTAGTTTAATATGTGTAAAAATGAAGAATCATTTATAATATTAAGCTGAAATAATTTTTCGCTCCTATTTTCTGAGATTCTTGCTTATGTTTAAAATATATGTTGATATCATCAGAGATCAATAATAATACTAATGATCAAGTGTGTAAATGATTGGGTCGACCTAAAAAGGTGTCCTTGAATAAATTTGACATGAATTTACGATTCACACGAATCATCCTCTCCAGACATGCTGCATGAAAGAAAGAAAACTATATTAGAGCTCTGACCGACTCAGTGAGCCAAAAAATTAAAGTGAATTTTTTCAGTAAATAAAAAAATTACTGAAACTGTAACATTAAGAAATAGGAAGGTGAAAATCTTTTACTTAATAATTGAATTAATATGGACGGTTTCGACGAAGAATAGCCCCAATTCATATCTATCACTACTAAAATGGATGTGAATATTAAGAAGTGATGACAATTTATGTGAAAATTCAAATAATATGTCGCTTTTTAGGAAGGTGACAGAGTAAATTTAAAAGAATATGAAAGTTTGGAAGAATATCTGGGCTTTGATAGAGAATGGAAATTGTGGAGAACCATGATCGATTCCGTTCTGAAGGGACACGACACATAGAAGGCGAAGGTGAACAGTATTTACATCATTACTGGAGCGCTCTTAAAACAGAGTCCCGGCCGAGACTCGTAGAAAATGATTGGAAATCAGAAAGCATAGCCAAAATTTAAACCATTTTCAAAGTATTTAAAACAATGGAGCTGATTCTAAGTATACCTTATTGAATTTCATATGTCATTATAAATTAATATATCAATACAAATGACAGTAGTATGTGTTATAATAATACCAGAACAAAAATGATCATTTTTTTTCAATGTATTACGGTATCACTCATGAATTATTATAACACTAACATTTTATTACAAAAAATAACTTTCTTCTAAATCTAACATTTCGGGGTTTTGTTATTTTTAGCAGAACTCAATCAAAATGTATGTGACTAGATACTATATATAATCCTGCCAAAAATGTATTTCGATCCTAAAATGAGTACACCCCTAGAATAAAAGGTTTGTTTCATTCTAAAAAGTAAGAATATTTTAAATCAGTAATAAATAACTATTTGTAATAAGAGATTTAAATACAAATACAAGTTTCGCCAGTTATCCTAAACACATACTTAAGGAGTCGTAAAGGAAAGAGGATGAATGTGCCAAATGTTAACATTTTCATTTTTTTTTTCAGACATATCGACACGGTTGCCTCAATGCTGAGACTAGAAAAGAAAAGATACTTTGTATTCGGGACATTAGCCATCAACCAAGAAGGTTTGCAGATAATGACCACGTGAACAGGGTAAACGGCAATAGGTGGCCGTGTGTAGATACAATAGAAGTACCAACGGTGACAAACAAGTTTTTGAGCAATTAGGATGATTTCATGGAGCCCACTGATCCCATGTATCATGCAGAGACACTGATTAAAACTTGGATCAAATTTGGCTCATTAAATATTATTCGTTTTTCTACTGTTCATTTCAATACATTTCAAAAGTACTAATTTAGATTGAAATCTGATGACATACTCGGTCAATTACGTACTTTTACTTTCTGTTTCTTTGTATTGTTTTTATTACCTGATTTTTTAAATCATTGTCATGCTGAAACAGACCTCTTCCAAAATATTTTGAGTGAAAGCAACATGTTTTAATGTAATGCAATCAACTTCAGCATTCATAATTCTACCAATGGAATTCTGCTCACCAATGCTACTGGAGCTAATACAGCCCCAGATCAGTATATTTTCAAAACAAAATACTTTTACTGATAAGAAAAACAGAAAAAGATTTTTCAAAGTAAGAGTTATTGACTAAATTCACCTTTAGTTTCAATGTATACAAAATGTAGTCAGTTTTGCAAAATGTAAGCGAGTTTTATCTTAAAACTTCTTTTCTCTATGGTACCTAGACTTTAGGAATGTAAGCGCAGTGATAGACTGGGTGGCAAGCTCTCATCAATTTACATTTGAAATGGCTAGATATAACCTAAGCTCTATCACACTTTTCGCTAGTGGAACTCTCGACTTCTTCCTTCGCTGTCAACTTTGATCTTCAAAGATTTCAATGCAATGTCAATTGTTATCATCTGTTGACTCCTGTTCTTTTATCGTTCTCTCTCCTTGATAGTGTCTTTTCTCCTTTGGTTGCTTTCATGTATTAAGCCACGTTTCTTAATATTCTACATCTTTTCTTTCTGTTAAATTTACAACATCAGCTACTTCAAATATTTTCTTGCTAGTCAATTTACTTTCTTCTGATTGCCATTTCATTTTTATCAGATTTCTTTTTCTGAGATTTATGACAAAAACAATGAAATGGGAGAAAACCAGTAAACAAAAAATCACCTACCTGCCTCAACCTTCCTTTCTCCAATATTCGTGTTATACGTTCCAACTTCTGCAACGGAGAATCTTTTCTCTTGGAACGGTCACCAGATATCTTTGGATCTTGCTACCAATTCTCTGTTCCAGACTATCTTCCTCTTTACCGAAAATATTCTAAAAATCATATACATGACCTTGGTGTTTGCATCCTGGATAATCTTTCAATGGCAAAAGGATTGTCATTCGAGTCTCGTGACAACTCTCTCATGTGCTTTCGACTTTCCTTCTTACACGCTGTAAGCTATCCTTTATCGCTCACCCTCTTCTAAGGACTGCAATATATTAGACAAAATAGCTGATAGTATTAAAATGGTGCTCTCTCTTCATCCATATGCGAATATTTCTGTGTTTGGTGACTTTAATGCGCATCATGTCAAGTGGCTTAAACATTCTGCTGTTACTGATGTTGCTGGTATTCAGGCTTTCAATTTTTCCGTTGCTCATTCTGAGCAACGGACTTACTCAACTTGCTCAAACCATGCATATTCCGACTCGTTTCCCGAATAAATCTGAGCAACATTCGTTTTTACTTGACAACTCCGATCACGCTATAATATCTATTGATATTACGTTCGAGCCATCTATCAGACAGGAACCTCCTATTCATTAGAAGCATGATGATTGGAATTCTCTTCATGACTTTATTCGAGACACCCCTTGGACATAGATGCTTTCATTCCCTCTCAGAAATACCAGGTGAAATTTCAGTCCTCTCCATGTGACCTAGTAGCATGTTTTGCCCACGGGAACCACTATTTCCAACTATACCAGCGTGTAAGTTCCATCCACAACAGTGGCCTATTGGTGGTTATAAGTAACATATGTAAACGTGTCCTCAAAAGAGGTGTTAATATCTTCTGCTGATAAAACTGAATATAACTCCTTCTATGGTTTTTGCTATCATCTCTAATCTAGATAACCACAGCTCATGTGAACCTGATGGTATCCCTGTAATAGTCCTTAAGAAATATGACCCCGAACGAGCTCCTATTCTTTCTAAGTTGTATAATAAATGCTTCGTTGCCTCTTGCTTCCATGCTTGTTGGAACTCCTCATCTGTTTTTCCAGACTAAGAACTCAGGTGTACAGTCAGACCCCTCCAACTATCGGTCCATTGTCCTAATACCACTTTTTGATAAACTACTTGCGCTCCTAATCAATGTTGAATTAGTTAAGCATCTCACATCGCAGGGCCTTCTTTCAGATAAGCAAGTTTTCGTTTCTCTAGGTCAATTGCTGGTGTATTAACGATTATTGCAGAAAGAATCTATCAAAGTTTGAGATAAGAATGGTGAAGTTCGTGCTGTTACTTTGGACATCTGGAAAGAGTTCGACAGAGTTTTGCATGTCGGTCTTCTTCACAAGAAGAATTATTTTAACTTTTTCAGTTTTTCTTATCAAATAGTGAAATGAGAGTTATCCTGTACATACACACTTCTATATCCTTCGATACAATGCAGATGTCCCCCAGGCCTCTATCCTTGGTTCCATGTTTTTATAATTTTCATTGACGACCTTCCTGATAACAGCAGCTCTTGATATGTTATCTATGCTGATGACACAACCATTTATTCCTGTCTGATCAGTTCGATAAGGTCAAATTGACGTCTAATCTCACAAACGACATACAGTCTGTTGCTAACTGCGGCAAAGAATGACTTGATTTTAACGCATCTAAAACAAAACTGCGGCCTGTTGATCGTCTGAAAGACCCCTTCCTGCCTTCCATCAGCATCGCTGATGCTAACCTCCAAGAGAATGACTCGTTGCGCCTGCTCGTGTTAAAACTCTCGGCCGACTTGAATTGGAAAGAATACATTGAATCAATTGCTATCTTAAATATCTATAGTTCTAGCATTTGCCAAGGCTTAGAATATCGCTGCCACATTTGGTCAGGTTCTCCTGCTATTACTTTAGAGATTCTTGATAAAATCCAATAAAGAATCAGCGATATTATTGGTTCTGACCTGGAGTTTCAACTTCAATCCCTTTCCCACCGCCATGAAGTTGCTTCCCTTTTCCTTTTCTATAAATACTTTCATGATAATTGTTTGGATGAGATTCTCGCTATGCTACCTCTGTGAAGAGAGTTCGTCTTTTTTCAGACCTGTACGACCGATGATTGTCACGTGTTTTCTGCTACAGTGAATTGTTTATTTTGAACTCGTTTATTTCACTTTTTTTTACGTTCTTTTGTTACTGACTTGTTCTGAAAAAGTTTTTGATTTTTTCTTTTTTCAATTTATTATCCTCCCCATTTTTATTTTTCCCTGTATTTCTCTTATTCTTTTATTATTAGCTTTTTGATTTTCTCCTATATTAAGCTTTATTTTTGAAGTTATTTTTTCCGTTTTAATTTTTTCATCTCCCACCCACGCGCTAAAGTTTATGTTTATTTTTTTCTATGTGTTACAGTTAATTTTTCGTCCGACTTTATTTTTCTTTGTTTATTTATTACGTGTTACGTCGTTGTTTTTTTCTTTTAAATATCTAAGTTTTCTGTGTTTTATCTGTGTGCATATTTGATTTAATTTTTCATGTTTATTTTGTCTAATTTGTCCGTTTTTTTTTTTCGTTTTGTGTTTTTCGTTTGTTAACGGATTGAATTGTTTTTGACGGCGGCCATATTGATTTTGTGATTTGTTACGTATTTGTTGTTTCGTATTTTCTTTGTGTAGCATTTGGTTTGAATTTTATTATTGTTATTGTTAATATTGTTTTACTATTGTTGCTTGACATTCTTCGTGTATTTTTATTTTTTGAGTCTTCGTACATGTAACCGTTTTCTGTGTGTATTCCTGCTTGCTGTTTAAAGGAAATTTGCGATTGTTTATCGTTGTATATTTAATTTTTCGTTTTTTGTAACCTTCTTAAATTTTAAAGTTTTTCTCGTCTGTCTTTTAAGTAAGTTTTCTTTTTAAATAATCCTTTTCGTACGTCCAACTGTTTGCCTTGTAAAATTTGTTTTTATTTCCTTACTGTTGAAGGAAATTCGCATTTATGTTTCATGTGAAAAAAGAAAGAAAACAAAGAAAAAACACATGCACAAAAACAAAAAAGTCCCTCCCCAACTGTTAAAAAATGGTTAGGAAAAGTCTTTTGGGGTCCCGGAAAAAAAAAAGAAAGAGTTGAAAAGGATGATGATGAAAATAATACCGAAAAGGGCCAAAATTTATTTGAAAATGCAGATTCCTACAAAAGTCTGGTTGCTAATAATGACCCGAATTAGGAGAAATCCAAGATTTTAGAAAAACTATGGAGGCCGAAAGCGGCCAAAATTTAGCCAAAGAGAACAAAGCTGCAGAGAAAACAACGAAGAAAATGTAGCGGTCGCAGAGTAACCGTCTTGCTGGACGTCCCCACCGAAATGTAAAATCAACATTACGGAGTTCCTGGAAAAAGCCAAGAATTACGCACATCTAGTCACAGCAGATGGGCTCTTGACACATCCCAAGGAACTAAAGAAAGTTGAAAAAAGAATTGTGTCAGTCTTTATGGTGGACAAGCGCTCAAAATTTGTCGCTCCACAAAAGACACTGTAATTAACTTGACTTTCCTGGGTATTAAAGCTCAGAGAGTCATCAAAAGGAATGGCTACTTTATGTGGGACGTACTGTTGCCCACGCGTGCCGATTGTGAAACTGCAACAAGGAGGGAACAAAGGACCTCATTCTACGTACTGAATATGAAGGCAGACGGAGGACCAAAGTAGCAGTATATGACGTTCCTCCTCAGATCGTCGGGGAACACTTTCTATATACTCATAGCTCTTAACAAGAGCAATCATACCTTTCCCAATGGTCAGTCACTTATGTGCCATGCGTGATACACGCTTGGCTGCCTATCTGTGCTAGTTTGTATAGATACTCAGTGCTTCTGGTGATCTGACCGGAGTTTCGAGATCATGATCGATAGGATATGCCCAACTGCCTGGATGTAGAGGGGTAGAAAATGCCGATAATCGTCCCCGAGCGTAGACCAACTTGCTGGAAGTGTGGTCAGACGGGTCACCTGTCCTCTTCTTGCACAGACAAGAAGGCCTCTGAAATTCTGGCCCCCGCCCAAGCAAATCCCCATTTGGTTGAGGTGAACGATGTTTTGGGCATGGTTCCACCTTTAGCCAATGTCAGAAAATTGAATCAATATTGTTCAGGGAGGTTCCCGCTTTTCGTTCACCCCCTTCCTTTATAGAGCCCTAAAACTTACGTTCCTCTTGGACATTGGCGGCCCGTCTCCTGATGGCACCATCAGGACTGTGATGGGTACTGACTCAATGGGAGAGGCCGTCGGTGTCCTAACTCCGGCCATGTTCATTGCAGGAGAGCAACCCTAATCGGTTTTATCATGGCTCTCTGGTTTTCAAGTATGAATGTCCGAAGCCTGAGGTAAGAGTTTCGCAGGGCGAGGCTCTCTCGTGACCGTCAGCGCCTCGGGGTGAATATATGTTGCGTGCAAGAGAGCCGTTTTTCTTCTCGCGATTATGTAGGCATTCTGTTTAGGTGTTTTCCCTCTATTCAGCATGTTTTGATGGACTCTCGAGGGGTGTCTCTTGGCTGGTGATCAAGTCTTTGATGGCTGCGTGTGTTCTTCCGGCGGGCAGACTTTGCGTACTGAATGTTACCATAAAGGATAACGCTCTTCGTCTCATTGGGGTTTATGCGCCCAATGTCCATTCTGAGCGACCTGCTTTGTTTCGGCAGATCGAGCCGTTTTTTACGACATCTCGTCGGGTTGTTTTAGCAGGAGGATTGGAATGTCGTCCTTGACCCCCGATTTAGATCGTATAGGGCCAAATTCAAGTACTAACATCCGGAACGTGAAACCATTTCGGGACTTTATCGACAAGGTGCGTTCTAGCGACTTCGACCGAGTCTTAGTTAGGAGAGCCGATATAGAGCTTTCAGGATGTCCAAGTTTCCATTATATTCCATTCCGGGTCTGTGTAAGAGGGACCGACTTAGAGTGTCAGGTTAGTCATTAGGATTTTGTTCTCACTCTATTGAACATTGGCAACCCTGCCCGAAATTAGATTAGTTTAGGGTTGCTTTCTTGTCCTTAGTTTCTTAATTCAAGTTAGATTAGCTAGTGGTTGTATGTTCATTAGCCCCTTTTATTTCTGTCCCCACTTTCTTCATTTTAATCCCCACACGTTAGGGTGTCAGTTATGTCAGTTCTCTAGTGGATACGGGGCGTCTTTCGTTTTTTTCGGGTGTAAGTTTCGTATTTGTTGTGTTTAAATGAGTGTGTGTTTGAGTGAGTGGTTGTACGAATCGAATGATTATTTTTATATTACTAAAGCCCCACACTGATTTCGTCCAGTTAACTGATGTTTCTGCCACATATAAGGATTGTGGGGGGTATTACTAACACTATTTTTTATTTAGCTACTTGTTAATAATTTTATTTTACATTTAAATACACATTGGGGATTAGAATTTTAAATTGTTGTTATATCCCCCCCCCAAACAAGAATTGTACACATGGGTACTGCATAGAGACATTGATATATTATGTTATATTTTGCAAAATGGTAAGTTAGAATGCGTTGTTTTGATGCAAGTAATATTTTGGTATGTTTTGGTCAGTGATTGTGGCTAGCTAAGATCATCTTTTTCCTCATTTCCCCTTTTGGCCTTGTGCCACATTTCTATATTTTAAACAGAATAAATAATGTTCTTCACTATGGTACCTAGACCAGATGGATTTAAGCAGAGTGCCAGGTTGGCAACAAGGTCTCTTCAATTTACAACTGAATTAGCTAAAGGTAACCATACGTTCTATACTAATATTTTCTTATCTCGCACTTGTGGCCCCATACTTTCCGGCCACCTTTGATCTTCAAATATTTAAATGCAATGTCAATCGTTATTTTACTCTTCTATTGTTCCTGCTCCTTCATAATGTTTTCTGTTTTCTAATTGTTTCACACCCAGTAATCACTTGTGACTTAGTGGTTTTACTGCCTTGCTTGGGGTGAATTTGATAAAAAATTTAAATGCAGTTTGCAAAGTTTTCAGTTACTTTTTACTGTTCCCTTCAAACTTTCTGTAATTTTATACGTTGTGTTCTATCACTTAATAACTTTACAATATTTTGTTTCTCTTTTGAAGTTAATATCTTACAACCTATGAAAATATTTCTATATCTAGGATTAAATTAAAAATATTAATAACTACATTATTTATATACATACATGTCAAATGTAAATAAACACTCCCGTTCGTATTATTTCTATTTCATGGTGTCCCAATGTCCTACTAATTTCTATTGTTTCTTTTCAAAATTGATGTTCTTACTCGTACCTAGATAATGAAGGTAAGCAGAATTTGAATGTTTTAAAGGATAGGATTGTTGTACAGTCACAAGGATTCAAAACAGTGAATAGGGGCAGTTTAGAAATGTAGGAAAGGAATATGTACCATCACATACTGGGCAAACTAGACCCTTGGACAGGTGTCTCTGAGCTATTTACAATGGTCTGTGAAGAACAACAAAAGAGAAAAGATTTCTGATACAGTAACAGCTACCAATGAACAGTTGTGCGGTACCTGTCTATAGCATTGGTTATGAGGGGAGATCTGCTTGGTGCAACCCTTTGCTCACTTCGATCAACGTTACGAAAATAAAGTATTAGAATATTATGTAGAAAAAGAGTCTGGATTTTTTTCAAATTCTCGAATGAATCATGTTAATTTAATTCTATACCAGTGGACGTTTCCAGATTGGAAGAAATCTCGTTCAGAAGTTTTTTCAAAAACAACTTACTTCGATCCTTCAGAAAGGACTTCTCCCTATTTTCCAGTCATTACATGCCTAAGGATTCCACATAGCGACCCCAACGAATATTTGTTGTAATTATTTTTACTCTTTTATTTAGATATGAATATATAAGAATCAAAAGTTAGACGTTTTTCAGCTTTTATGATGTATCCAAAGAGAACCGACAGCATCAATTGTAAACGGATTTGACTGAAGTGTAATTTCAATTTCATAGACATTTGCGATATAACACAATACGAAAAGAAAGCATGGGAGATAGAGGCAAATAGCGAGAGAATAGTAAAAATCACTGGAAAATAAATTATTTTCTCATACACACTAGAATTTTAACGAAGGTTATCGGATCACTGGTCTGCTAGATATATGAGCAAGAAAGAAAGTATATACGAGGGTCATTCAATAAATAAGGTGAATTTTTCGGTATAGGGACTTCTAATACAGATAGAAGCTTACTTTTTTTTAATTTTTCAACGTAGTCTCCCAGACACTTTTCACATCTGTGCACAAGCTTCCGTATTCCCTCAGCGTAAAATGATTTGGACTGATGTCTCAACCAGTCGCTCACAACACTTTTGACTTCATCGTCACTTTTAAACTTCGTGCCTCTCGTGAACGTTTTCAAGGGACCAAACAGGTGAAAGTCTGAAGGGGCAAGGTCTGGGCTGTAAGGGGGATGGGGAGCAGTTCCCAGCCCAGCTCGTTGGTGGTCTGCACCGTTTGGGCTGCTGTGTGAGGCCTTGCGTTGTCATGAAGCAAGATGACTCCTTCTGACTGATGACCCCTGCGTTTGTTCTTTATGTCTTTCTTGAACTGCTGAGGCAGTTCACAGTAGTTGGCACTGTTCACAGTGCTTCCTTTCTCAAGGAATGAAATGGTGATTGGGCCTTGCATATCCCAAAAAACGGTGAGCATCACCTTCCTCGTGGACCGCTGGGACTTGAACTTCTTTTTTGCTGGAGAGCCTACGTGCTTTCACTCCATGGACTGCCGTTTGGACTCAGGTTCATAGTGCCAAACCCATGTCTCGTCACATGTGACCACCTTCTTCAGAAACTCATCACCCTCCTTCTCATAGCGGGAGAGACACTGCTGGGACAACTCGACCCTCCTCTGTTTGTGCTCTTCAGTAAGCATCTTTGGCACCCACCGGCAGCTGACTTTCGAGTAGCCAAGGTCATATATATATATATATATATATATATATATATATATAAATAAATATAAATTCATCGAGTCCAGAAGAACCCTCAAAAGAATTCACAGGACAGCCGTTTCGTCCTATTTGGGACTCATCAGCAGTGTATATGCACTAGCGAGGATCGAAACCTGACCGTTTCGATACAGCAAAAGCATCATACCAACTGTACCAACAGGCCTCTGAAGTCAAAACTCAGAGGTCTCTGAATGTTGATTCAATGTTCACTGTTTTATATTTACATACACTCTATCCCTGATATTGAGCACTTTATTCCATAAATATAGCAAACCTAGAGCCTATATTTCTTCATATAAATGCATCACAAAACCATTAAATGTGTTGGTCTTTACATATCTGGTTGCCCTATTTTCGAAGTAAGAATATTGGTTATGTTTGAAAAGGCCCACACCAAAAAGAACATCGATGTTTTAGTGTTAAAACAAGTAGCAAGAAGCATGGAATCCAAACAAAAAATAAAGAAAACAAAACATTATTTTAAACAACTGATGACAAATAACTTCTGACAATTTTTAAAAAATATGAGACGAAACATTGCCATTTAGAGAAAAGAAAAGCATTATAATTCATAAAGAAACGTGAATTATACACAAAGTTGCATCACCTGCTGTAGATGGGCGTCACATCAGCTGAAAATATGCTTAAATTAAATGCAATGGTTATGTATAAACTTGGAATACACATATGTTCACGCTTGGTAATATTTCAAATACTACAGTTTCTGTTGAATTTTACACAATTAAGTGAACTGCCATTTCCAATTCTGAATTAGAGAAAAGGAATTAATTTCAGACGCACAGATAATCATGACAGAATGTGAATGAACATTTGTCAAAATAGATTAATGTTAAATTGTTTTATATTTATTGGACATACTTTTCTGCCAGTTTATAACAGGAAATTCAACAATTACATACTACTCATCAAATTATTAATCATTTCTTTTACGTTACGAATATTTAAATAAAAATTCTCAACGTATCATAAGATTTGTGTTATTGATTAATAACGACAATATATATATATATATATATATATATATATATATATATATATATATATTGTGTTATACTTCATATCATACACTTTCATATGTTTTATACACTTTTGTTTTATCTTACTATGACTAACCTACAAATGAGCATTTTATTACAATGATTACAAAGTAACTTCGCTCATTTAATAGTATTTAATCTATACCAACAACAGACAGTCGTTTGAATTTTAATTCTATCGAAAGCAGCTTACGTGTACAATTCCAAAGTAAGATGTGTATCAACAATAATCAAACCCCATATTACTTCACAGTATATCCTCCTCCAATATTAACAAAAGTTTGTACTCTTGCATGCATATGATTGTGCAGATGGCGAATACCATATGTGCAATAACTTATTCCAGGCCTCTTGCAAGTGTTTGTACAATTTGTAGGCGGGTTAACTGAACGAGCCAAGTATTGTCACATCATGTCCCACATATTATAAATAGGATGATAGATCTGGCGATCGTCAAGAAACATCCGATTTAAAAGTAACTCACTAAGTAAAAAATCACCTAAGTCCCCCAACCTTTGTTCAATATTGTGGGATTCGTACCAATTTTTGTAGTGTAGAATATCTTCCCTTGAAACGTTTCCCAAATATTAGCGCTTTGCAAAACTTATTTAAAATCTTCTATCTCAACCAGTGAAATCTATGTTTCAGGTTTTCTTCCTTTTTGTCGACAATATGCTAGGATGCATATATGTATGGCGTTAGTGTTTATATCTGTGAATATATCTGGTAAGGGAATCATCTGTTGAGTCTCCGTGTGATTATTTCATGTACTTTCGACTTTTATTATTAAACTGTCAGCTATTGCTTTTTCCTTTATCGGTCCCCTTCATAAAAAACTGTAGCATATTGGACAAAATATCTCGCAACATCCTTATAATAATAATAATAATAATAATAATAATAATCTTATCGAAAGTGTGCTATTAACATCTCAGCAAAACCGTGAGCAAACAATCTTGGTTCACACCTGCTTGTTCAGTCGCTAAAGTCCATAGGAATCACTTTTTTAGACTGTAACACAACAAAAGCCTATTTCTGACTATGCGTAATAATTGAAATTGGTGAGGCTAAGTTTTGTTTGCTGATAGAATGAGGCGCCGTAAAGTCTCTCACAAATTTAATTCTCGTGACACTGGCGGTTTAGAAAATCCGTAAGAGAAAGCCAGATTTCAGATTCTGTCAGAATTAATTAATGTCATGATCAGATAGTGACGCGCCAAGGGAAACAGAATTCGGGGAGGAATGACAAAGCCGACTACACACGGCGACCATAAAGAAAACTTCGTCTTCGGTCAACTGCATAAAGGCACGAGAAATCAATATTGGTTATCTATCAGAGATACCATTAATATTTTTTCATTCTTGGATTCCGACTAAGAAAGCCAGCCGTTATGTATACAGATCTTGATATGATCATTGTTATTGCTTATTCAAACTGTTGACGACAGACTTAAAATCGTCGAAGGTGGGCATCTGGTGATACAAAAATTTTAAGACACGAGAAAAATAAAGAATTTGATTTTCAGGTGGAACACGACCACCCAGTTTAAAAGTTGACTAGCAGTGATTAATGAGTCGGTAGAGATTCTGCTAAGTGTATTTTAGGTGGCTCAGGATAAGATAAAAATTTAATTATGGACACGTGGGATTCATAAGAATTCTGGCCGATAGAAAAAAGGAAAGAATAGAAAAGAGAACTTTTTGTCTGGACGATAATTTTAAGAAGGCCAAGTCAGGCCACACCCACGCTGCCGAGCCAAGTGGTGGCGTGAGTGATAGGCGAAGGTGAATGTATGAGAAAGGCGGGGAAGTTGTTGACACCCACTAAGAGGATTGGTGATACCAATATGAGAAAGGAAAAATCTAGGAGGATAATTCTCCTCCGACATCTCCTCACGGACGAGGAAGAAAAACCCCGAAATGGAAAGTGATATGGGAAGTAATGAGTTTTCCTGTCCTGAGGACAAAGAGAATTTTTGTTGGTAATTAAGAATTGTCAATGAACCCAAACCATGACAGGCCCCAACGCGGAGTTGATCGGTGTCCATATAAACAAACGTCTCGAGACAGCTAGTCAGTGTTTTTTTCGGCAGAGTTGGGTTGGAGATCGGAGACGCAGACACAGATCGACAGAGAGATGTTGGGCTCGGAGAATAGACCCTCGCGTGAGCTGACCAAGATTCCGCGCCTTTCAACTATCTTCCTACCAAAAGCAAGTTTTTATTGGCGAACGACTTAAGATACCATGACTCGCTTAAGAAACGCAAAAAGTGTCACGAATCCATAGAAACGGGCCTGGAGAGAAACACACTCCTGTATTCAACAGATAGATAAAGATAATTGTTATTTCTCAACATATTTGAACCTCGTGAGTTTGTTTTATTATTTTTCTTTTTTCTTACGCTTGTGCGGTATCAACTTTACCCCAGATTCAGCTTGCACTACGGCCCGACGCCTGATTGATTTCGTCTACCTAAGATCAAAGTCACAACGTGGGTAGGTTAGACTTGAGATCAAAGCAGTTACTTCGGTGACCAAGCGTTGGAGGCGAGCTGAGAACGACAATGCTGGTATCGAACCGGAAACGACCAGATCGATCGGGACACAGGCTGGTGGAAGAAACCTTACGGCTTCGCGTCGCAACTGGAAGTTGACCACGGGCCGACGGTGCAGTGTCATATATTGACGTCGCGAACAGTGGACGTCCCATATTGGCGCTAGCACTGCGACCGCGACTACCGGTGGGTGTCACAAATGTGATATTATTTTTATGGATAAATCAGAATGCTTTACTCGTAAATTCTCTTCTAATTTTACTCCTGATTCATCTGGAGTCACTTAGAGAAAAGAAAAGCACTACAAACCATAGACAAATGCGAATTGTATACAGTGTTGTATCGGCTAGCGTGGATGGGCCTGGTAACACATCTTCTACTGTGTGATATGCATATATATATAGTTTCTACTGTCATATCTAAATTAGATCCTCACAAAGCATGTGGACTCGATGCTGTTCATGCAGTTGTCATGCACTTCTTAACTGTCCACTGCCCTCTCTAATCTCTACAATAAATGCATTGCTGCTTCATCATTTCCAACTTGTTGCAATTCCTCTGTGGTTCTGCAGTAGCTGTTTTTAAGCATTCAGACGAACCGTCTTCTACATCTTGTTGGCAAAGTACTATGGTCTCTAATCAATTCAATATTAGTCAAACATCTCACCTCGCAAGGTTTTTATATCAGGCAAACAATATGGATTTCGTTTTTCTAGGTCAGGTGTCGACGTGTTACCTAAAGTGTCTATCAAGCTTTAGTCAAGAATGTCGAAGCTCGATCTGTCGCTTTAGATATTTCAAAGACGTTTGACAGGATTTGCTATGCTGGTCTTCTGTACAGGTTGATAGGTTATGGTGTTTCTGATTGCATTTTTATTTGACACAATCTTTTATTTATCAAACCGTGAAATGAAGTTTGCCTTGAACGGTTACGCTTCTAGACCTTTCTATATAAATACGGGTGTGTCTCCCAGAGCTGTATCTTCGAACCTACTTTGTTTCTGACTTTTTATCAACAAACTGCACAATGACATCAGTTTTCGACTTAGCATCTATTTACTCCTATCATCATAAGTCTGACAGGTTCAATAAGATCAAAGCCACAGCTAATCTAAAAAATAACCTATAATCTGTTGTCGACAGAAATAAGAAATGGCTTGTTAATTTTAGGGCCTTCAAAACAAAACTTCTCTCTTTTTATCGTCTTAGAAAACTTTTTACCTGCCAACAGCATGGTTGATGCTAACCTCTAGGAGAGATACTCATCTTCTCGATCTCCACTGATATGATTTTGAACAATTATATCGAGGCAATTGCTAAGTCTGCTGCCAGGAAAGATGGTTCATGGTGTCGTGTTAGACAGATTTTCATGCCAAAAACTATCTTGCACGTTTATAAGTCTACCATTAGACCTTGCGTTGAATATTGCTGTCACACTTAATCTGGTGCTTCTGCTATATATCTAGAGAGTCTTCATAAAATCCAACAATGAATCTGGAATGTTATCGGTCTTGATATGATCTCTTACCCTTAATCATTTTTTGCCTAGACATTTTATATAAATAGTTTCATCTCAATTATTCTGATTAGTTAATTTCTTTGCTACTTCGACTTGACACATTTAAAAACAGTACCAGATTGGCAGTGATATCTCATGATTTCACCACTGAAATTGCTAGATATAACTGTAAGTTCAATTCTAATAGTTTCTCTTTTTGCACTTCTCATTTATGGAACTCCTTTCTGACTTCTTGCTTTCCTGTAAATTATAACATTGAAAACTTTTAATGCAACGTCGGTTGTCGTCATCTTTCTTTCTTAATCCTTTTACTTTATTTTATTTTCGCCTCAATAACGCTTTCTCGGTTTTTTTTTCATTCTCAATAACACCCTTGCGTCTTAGTGACTTTATGACCTTGCTTGGTATCAATGCTTAAAATTAAAATAAAAAAGAATGCTAATAAAACGGTTTGAACAATGTTCTGGACGTGCACAGCTCTTTTCACCGAGCAAGAGTCGTAACTTATGGTAGCCCATACCATGATGCTAGGGATCAAACGTCTAGGTGAATACATTCTGAATGACATCGCTCCTCAGATTACACAAGCAGAATCTGCTCGCATTAATGAATAATACGGAACGCCATTTGATCCCCCGAGTGGCCTTTTAGTAACAGAAGTGGAGATGTACTATGTTAGGGCGTAAGTTGAAATCTGAGTACAGGCACACCTACTCGTAGTATTCACCAAGGTCACATTTACTCTAATAATGTGTGCTGTTGTCGGTACATGGTCTGCACTTGCTGACAACGAATCATCTTGGGATTTATCTGTCGTGCCTGATATCTAGATGTGAAATATCCATCGATGTTTCACATCCAACATGCATAGCAGTTGACTGAAATGACGAAGGTCCATGATCCCTAGTTGAACTTTGATATATTTATCAGAACCTTTACGCCCTACATATACTGAAATACTGCAATGGTGCTTATTTTAACTTTGTTATACCAAGTTCAAAATAAGGACCATTGCAGTTTTTCAAGGTTATTTTCCGTCATTATATATATATATATATATATATATATATATATATATATATATATGTATGTATGTATGTGTATGTGTGTGTGTGTATATGTGTGTGTGTGGAGAGAGAGAGATTGCGAGAGAGAGGCACAGAGGAAGTAAAAAAAAGAGAATAATTATGTCATTTCTTTCCGCGCGAAAAATAAAAGCCCACTTACATAGTGTATGTATAATTATATAGATGTATAAACATATGCATGCATCTTCATATACATATACTTATATTAACGTATTCTCTGCACTTCCATAAAAGAATCACGATCGATGTCAATTTGTCAGCCATTGTAGTACTTGCATATATAAATGACGTGAGTATTGTTATTCAGCGATAGTATATTGTTCCCTAACAAAATAGTGTGTCCAATATCTCAAATAATTATTATTACCAAAACAATTATGATTACTTAATTCAGTTTCCAGAATTATACTACTGAAGATTTCTCGCTATGGCCAAGAATGTATCATATTTTTTGTATACTAAAGAATGAAAGTTTAAATTTTTTTAATTCTTCAGGTTAGATTATGCTGAAATATTTTTCTGCTCTATGGTAAAGTAATATAAAGATAAGCAAAGATGTAAAAAAGTTTCTTACCAAAAGAAGTGTACAGTCAAAAATTAGAGAAAAAATTATCATTTATTTATGTTATTTCTGAAAAAATGTGTAATAGTTTCCAAATAAATATGGCATCATTGCAATATAAACAATTATTCCTTACTTGTTCTGTATAATTTTCTTAAATTATCACATTCGCAATCATTCAAGCATCGTGTTGTCACATTAAAAACAAGGTATGACAATTTCCTCTATTGCAAAAGATGTTAATATTCTAGACATAACACTCTAAGAGTGTTATGTCTAGAATATTAACACCTTAAAAAAAACTCAGTATCTATCTATATTTCTGAGATGAGGTATTATGTAGACTATTTACATTATTCGGGCTACCATCCTCATCTTTATATTTACAACAACATTGCGGTGGTTGGAATGTTGAACTGAACCCTTTATTTCGCTCGCTGGGGTAGACTGTTCTAGTTCCACGTGCCATGTCTAATGGATGTCAGTTATCAATTATCTCCTTTTAATTCCCCTCTCCAAGTTCTCCACCGCCTTAACCAGGTATTGAACTCACACTCTTTTAGGTTCTGTCACTAACTAACGCCTATATTCACTGTGTCATGTGTCCTTCAGGACATCTGTCTATGAATTTCTGGGTATTATAAAACTAATGTCTTCAGCAACCATTTTTTTATCAGTGATCATATTGCAATTTTTGCTGTTATCGTTGCATGTTTTTACCAGAGCTCATATTGCAATTTTTGTTGTTATTATTGCTTTTCTCTGGCACTCCTTATTACTTATTCATTTCTATGCTCAGGAGATATTTGTGGCCTAACATATGTGTTGATTCCTTAAGTTTACGAATTTTCCAATGATGTTCTTTGGCTATGATCTCAACCTGATCCTACATAGGGCGCCTGATTTTTCCACTTCCCCTCGTGTTACAAGTTTCTAGGGTTCTTGAAGCCTTACCTTAAGCGGGTCCCCTTTATATTTCTTTACGCAGCTGCACGGGATAGTGTACATACAGTCTTTAGTCATATTCTCTTTGATGGGGGGGGGTCATACTCCAGCTTTTGAAAGTTGTCCTGATGTTATATGGACCGCAGATTCTTTGTATTTTTTCTGATAGCCCCTTCACATAAGGCAGGCAAACTGTTTTCTGAGTGTTGTTGTCCTCCTCCTCTTGTACCCGTCTATCCCAATTCTTTGGGGGGGGGCTGCTGCCATGTACCCAGGGTAGTTGTTACATTATAGGGTAGTGCTTATACTGACCAATTCTTTATCTAATGTCTCCGGGTCGCCACTTATGACTTTTGCTCGGTGATGTAAGCAGCGGACGATCCCTTTCTTTACGCTGTATGGATGTTGGGAGTTGAAATTGAGGTACTGTCCGGTGAATGTCGGTTTACGGTATACGGATGTTTTGAACCCATGATCTGTTCGAGATATTAGAACATCCAGGAATGGGAGTGTGTTGTTACTCTCTTTCTCCATCGTGAACTGTATCGAAGATCTTATTGAGTTCACATGCTCCAGTAGAACCTGAACATCTTCCCGGTATGGCCAGAGTATGAAGGTGTCATCTACGTACCTTAACCATAGACCTGGCTTTAGAAAGATGGATTCTAATGCCATTTCCTCAAAATATTCCATGTATATATTCGCCATTGCTGGTGATAATGGCGAACCCATTGCTAAGCCCTCATCTTGTCGATATATGTGTGATCCCATTCCTCTTGTTTGTGTACAGAAAGTCAACATCTCCATCAGATTATCTATTGGAATACTGGTCCGTTCTTCTAGGGATGAGTCAGAGGTCAATCAGTCTCTGAGAGTGCCTCCTCCGTCGCTATCTTGATAAACAAACTCGACACGTTCAAGCTCACCATCTGGTTGGATAGGATGGGAGCATCTTTGATTATTTCCACAAAGTGGGAAGAGTTTTGGACATATGAAGGAGACTTTCTGATCAATGGGTCTATTGTATCTACAAGGAAGTGACTCAGAGAGTGGCATACAGAGCCTTGGCAACTAACAATCGGCTTGAGTCTTTGTTAATCTTATAAATGTTAGGTAGCTTGGTGTTATCACAGCGTTACACCAAGCTACCTCACATATACGGTCTCCCTAAGAAAAGAAAAGCAATAATAACAACAAAAATTGCAATATGAGCACTGGTAAAAAATGGTTATTGAAGACATTATGTTTATAATACCCAGAAATTCATAGACAGGACACACGGCACAGTGGATAAAGGCGTTAGTTAGATCGTAGTGACAGTACCCAAAAGAGTGTGAGTACAATACCTGGTTAAGGCGGTGGAGAACTTGGAGAGGGGAATTATAACTGATAACTGACATCCATTAGTTAGAACAGTCTAACCCAGTGAGCAAAATAAAGGGTTCAGTTCGACATTCCAAACGGAGCGTACAATGTCAAAAACGTGGTAATAAATATGGCGACAAAGATGAGGACAATAGTCCGAATGATGTAAATAGTGTACTTAAGTCTGTTTACATCAGAATCGAGTGATTCAAAGATTTGTGAATTGCTTCGAAAACAGCAGCAGACTTCGTATCAGACAACTGAAGAATTTCTCATGAAAGTGTCTCGGCCAGTATTGTCGCATCATTTATGCCAAGCAGAATTTAATCGAAGAATCAGAATTACGGCTGGCAAGCAGTATGTCAGATAGTATAAAGTGAGAGCATGCTTCCCAAATATGAGAGAAATATATATATATATATATATATATATATGTGTGTGTGTGTGTGTGTGTGTGTGTGTGTGTGTGTGTGTGTGTCGTAGGTGATGTTATAATTTTATGGGTTCGAATGTGTTCCTTCTATGACAAGTGTCCTAGTATCGGAAAAGTATATGCACATATGTAAAGACAAGTGTACCGATTGTTAGATTTGTTTTTTTTATATATATATATATATATATATATATATATATATATATATATATATATATATATATATATATATATATATTATTATTATTTAATAAATACATATGTGTTTGTTTGGGTTTGTATGCTTGTGTGTGTATGTATTAATTAATTTTACATTCAAAACATGATGTAAATAATGCATTTAGCATTTAATAAAATATAATTTTAATTGATACATTTTACCTACAATCCATATGTTATTCATTCTCAAGACATATTTGTGTTTTATATACAGGGAGTAAAGATCGCTCAGTTTTATCAGTAGTATTTTCATATATTATGAGGTTATCGATTTAAAGTTTCAAGATCATCATTTTCTAATGATTAAATATAAAAAATATTCTTATTACGTAAGTGAAATGTCTTCTATCATCAAACATTGTGTCCTATGCCGAATGACACGAGTGAACGAACGTTGAAATAATTAAGGGAGATTTTACCAAATTCTGGTGACGTCATAAAGGAATTTGCCCTCAGAAAATCAGTGAAGCGTTAAGAAACATCGACTTGCATGCATAACTCTTGTGTTTGAACGTTCCTTCTCCTGGAGATATCAGACCATTCCAAACACAATAGTTTAACCGTCCGATATGCTATTTAATCTGGCATAACAAATGCATTTATTCTCTGATTATGATGCAATCGAGCGAGTATCATTTGACGAACAATCTTTGTGGTTATTTCTCATCTCGAATCTTTGTACCTAGAATTCAATCACATCATCACCTGCGTTTTTTCCCATATGAAGAGCAATATCCCTGACAGAATTCAACCGTTCCCATGTAGTTTTGTCCTTATTCCAGTGGACTAGTCTAGCATGCTTGTTTGGGGCCAATTTTCAGTCACGCATATTTCAACGCATATTTGGGCCCAGGCAAAGTCAAGAAATATATTTATTATTATACCTAGTGTAGACTCTGACACGCAATCATTCTTAATTCTTGAAAGAATTCCTTTTTTAAATCAGTCAATTGAATTCTATTCTTCACATTCATGGAAATATCTAATAAATAAGAATATTCAATTGTGAATGTTTTCATTGACATTATCAAATTGGCTGAATCTTCTAATTCAACTTTTGATTAATCATAATGAGTTTACTAGATACTCTAGTCATAAAAATGAGAACAACTCAGTTTTCTGTATTTTGTTTGACATGATTTCAAATCCCATGATAGGCCACATTGAAACTTATCGCATCATGCCTTACTATCTATAACTCAGATACACACCGGTATCAGTGTTAATACATCACAAAATGACTATAGATGTATCAAAAGTTTCTGAAAATATCTATCTTCTTAACTGCACAGATGATTGACTTCAAAATTGGCATCTACCTTTAGGGTACTGCAATTTTATTTTCCGTCAGTATGTAGTTATAGAAATATATAATGTTATAATATAGAAACACGACCTGTGTGACATCTTCCTTTTATTAAAAACAAGCAGTAGAGCTCGGCGTTTCCCGGGGATATAACAGTAAGAGATAGATCAAGTATCCACCATCATAAAGACTGAAAAATAAAATTGACAAAGATTATTATTTAAGGTTGACGGATACGCATGTCTTAATTTGTTTTGTTTTTTTTTTGTTTTGTTTTGTTTTTTTTTTACGAATTGGTCAAACCCAAACTCAAACAAAAACATTGTTTTCAATCGTTATGAGTCTCTAACGATTGAATAGAATTTTATTATAAACAATTGTCTTGTAAATGGAATTTTTAAAGCATTTTGAATGTAAAAATAAAGAAAAAAGTGTGCAAGACAATAAAAACACTACATGCCAAAAAAGTGAAGTTTTGTTGAAATCAGTTGAAAAATGTAGGTAGCCTTTCTGTAATCTTTTTTTTTTTACAATTTATGATTTTTATTTATTGAATACAGTAAAAAAATTGCATATTTTGCTTGTGGTGATTCATAATTAGAATTCTGATTTGAATATATTTTCCACTCGTTGTTTCTAATACAAAAAATATTAACTTTATTTGGGTTTATTAACTATGATCTAACAAATCTTATTCATTTAGTAGCCTTTCTGTAATAATAATCTTTTACAATTTATGATTTTTACTTATTGAATACAGTAAAAAAAATTGGACACCATGTGTATTTAAACTAAAGTAGTTTCCGGTTATTATTTTTAGTTAGGAGGACTTGTGTATGTACAGATTTCATTATCTTTCCCTAAAGATAAAGAATTATCCGATGCTTGGATACGTACAATCAGTAGAGATCGTTAGATTATTGTTTAAGGTTGACGGACACGCATGTCTTAATTAGTCTGTTTTTTGTTTTGTTTTTTTGTGAATTGGTCAAACCCAAACTAAAACAAAAACATTGTTTTCAATCGTTATTATGAGTCTCTACCGATTGAATAGAATTTTATTATAAATAATTGTCTTGTAAATGGAATTTTTAAAGCATTCTGAATGTAAAAAATAAAGAAAAAAGTGTGCAAGAGAATAAGAAACACTACCTGCCAAAAAGAAAAAAGTGAATTTTTGTTTTATCGGCTGAAAAATGTAGGAAATCCGATCCCATATTTAAAGGAACCCACACACACAAACAACCCGATGTGAGTTGTCCCCTTTTCATTCTCACGATGTCTCTTAATCGTGTTTTCAAATTGATTTTGTGCAAAAACAATTGTATTTTTCCCATTTTTGACGCTGTTAGAACCACCACAAGGTAATTTTATGTAGTCCTGTGAAGTTTTGTTGAAATCGGTTGGAAAATGTAGGAAATCCGATCCAATATATAAACGTTACACACACACACACACACACACACACAATCTGCGTTTTATAATAAGTAAGATTCAAACAAATTTCTTAAATGTCCTAAACTTGCTTCAACACTTCTTCCCGGTGAACTTCACGCTTGACCACGCCAAATGACGAGATCGTTTTATAAAAATTTTACACAGCAACATAAAAGATTTTTCTGCAAGATATAAAAATTTTGCTTTCCTATCAACTCCAAATTCTTGTGCCAGACACAAAACTTAGCTGGAAAAAACAGCAAATCTCGAAAATAGGCACAGCTTAAAAAACAAGATGACCACTGCGTAAAATTTTAAAAGGTACAGTCATTTATTTACAATTACAAAACAAGGGTTGCACTAAAATTTTCATTTGTGCGCCTCTTTGGGCAGAATAACACTTTCATGGGGTAACAAATAAAGAGAGAGAGAGAGAGAGAGAGAGAGAGAGAGAGAGAGAGAGTGAGAAATTACCCACAGAAACAAAAAAGGATATTTCACGATTAGTTTAAGAAACGGATTCATGTACAAAAATTGTTCCCTTCAAAGATAGAGAAAATTGGGAAAACTTGGAGAAAGGATTTAACAATATGGCATAAGGCAGAAATTTTGCAAATAGCATCACATCTATTCTTAACAGTATGCCGAAAAAGGACGTCTCAGCTCAGAGGAGTTTTGTGTGATAATGTTCACTTGTTTGTCTTTGTGTGTGAAATCTTCAGTCGTAAGAATTTACCTTGTCAGGTTAGATTTATGTCCTCCGACTGGACTTTCCTTTGAAGTGAAGGGTCGTCAACGGCACATCCTTGTTTCCTATCTGTTGTTCTCACGGATCGGTCTCAGCACTCTTCTCCGGCCTCAGCACTAACCTCTGCTTTCTGCTTCTGTTTCAGCCCTCTGCTTTTATATCGCTTATTCCAGTCCTTTTTATTAAAAAATGACCTTGATATCGGCACCAGCTGAAGTTGAAATTGGCCAGCAAACTTGTTTCTCATTGGCCAATACATATACAAAAAACTTTTTCCAAGTATTAAAAAAAATAAATTCGAAATACTTCAAACAATTCAAACAATTTTGCCGTTTCGCCACTTGAGCCTAAAAGGCCATAAAAAATGCACAATATTTAACACACAAACCGCCTCACCCTTTTGATGAATATACTTTTCTCAAAACGTGTATAAAAAAAATAGATGATTATACACATAGATCTTTAAAATTGTTTTATAAATAATAAAATAAAATTCTTATATTCTCGCCTCGAGAGAATGTGGAATAATTTTTTTAGTTTATTGCATTGTTTATTTATTTTTCATAGGAACTCCTCCGTTGAAAAATGTTTTTTACGGAAAAGCATATATTTAAGCAAATTTTATACACAAAAGGGTATATTAATATTTCAGGGTTTTTTTTCTTTATATAGGAATATATTTCTAGAAAATTTTATACACAAGCAAAAAAGTATATTAGCTTTTTTCTATTGACTTGTTTCATAGCAGATTAATCAATTTAAGGAATCTTATTTAACTACTAATTCCATCATAGTTTTACTAATATCCTTAACTCTAGTTTTAACAAATTGATTCTTGGTTTTAATACCTTCAGAAGTTAACCAAGATAATACTATCTGGGTATTTCCCTTAACAGAACCACTAGCGACTTGTATGCTGAGAAGGATTATATCTGTAACCTAATACTTTCTCTAACTCACAATCATGTTCAATAAATTTTCCATCTTTCATTATTTGAGTTCTATCAATTACACAATTACAACTGCAAGATTTCAAATTAAAGTTTCCATCACTCATTTTGTCTATTGATTCTTGGCAAAGATACAATAACCTTTCAGGAGAATTACTATTTTATCGCTAAATTATCAACATAAAAACTAATTTTCAAAATTTCAAAATATGTTATATATGTTCGAAATTTAGTTGGCCAATGAACATGTCTGCCGGATTTCGTGCGAGTAGACTGCGTTGATGGAGACGTATTTGTTGTCGTTGTCTGCGTATTTGGTTGTTCTGATGTTGTCGTTTTTGGTGGTGTTTGATTTACGTCGTCGCACTGTACGTATGCTGGTTTAAGTCTGTCGATGCTGACAGTATTTTGCTAACCAGCAACGTCAATAATGAAATATTTTGGTGTTCTGGATATCACTAGATGTGGACCTGTATAATTCGGTGTTAACGGTTTTTTGGACTGCGTCTCGACGCAGGAAACGTATTATATGGAATGTAAGTCCGTTGGCACGTAGAATGTTTTTACAAACCGTAAATACAGGCGTATATATTATGTCTGTCATTTTTTTTTAAGGTCGGCCATAATTGGAGGAGAGAATTCGTTACGTTGGAAAATTTGTCCGGTAGGGTTGTTGGTTTCGAATACTAACTCCGCACTAGTGCATTTGGTGTTTAATGTATTACGTAGCGCAAGCATTAAAATGGTAGCTTGTCTCCCGAGCGATGGTAGACGCTGTTAGGTACTTGAGCTGTCGGTGGAAACGTTCTACTAGTCCATTGCTGCAGGGATGGTATCGTAGTATAATATCCAGTTTGACAAATTCTGAAAGAGTCGACTGGAATTGTCCTTTCGGTTGTAATTTCCGAATATGGAGATCCAATTTTGAAAAATAGCATCTGCCTGTTACTTGTTAGCGGTACAGCCACGGGCCATCGCGTGATCGTCATTCGTCAAGATTGTTCTTTTATTCTGTCAAGCCCACTAAATCGGCGTGTATATTCGACCATCAGGGGCCGCAAAACTGGACGATGGCGCTCTATTGTTTATTTCGTTGCCTGGCAACGCTGGCACGTCTTGACCACTGTTTCACGTCTGAAGCCATCCGCAAGACGAATATTATATGGTCCGCAGCGTGACCTTCTTTCTTTCTTATCGATGGAGGTATGGGTTTGAGGGTTACCTGGTGAAGTATCGCAATAAACGAGTTTGTCAAAAGGTAATGGACGTCTTTAATTTTATATCGCCTGTAATATCGTCATTCAATTGTTCTTCAGCAAGCGTTTGATTGTATTGCGTCGAGTGTCAGCTTTTATGTTGACCCTTTACGTAAATGTTTGATGTAAATTGGCAAATATAGTCTAAATATCTTGTCAGCTTTTTGCGTTTGTTAGCCGTTTGTGGTCCGTAAGAATTATAAAATCTCTTCCCTCGAGTATGTGTCGGTAATGCCGTATTGCCAAATATACAGCAAGTAATTCCCTCGAAAAGTGCTATATTTTCTCTGTGTAGCATTTAGCTTTAGTGAGAAAAAAAGATAAAGGTGTTTCTATGCCATCAGTAATTTGATGTAGTACGGTGCCAATCGTGTCAACTGATGCATCCGTCGTCAATTGTGAGATTAGATTTTTCTGATGAATCAATGTACGTTAACTTGGTACATTTTTTGTAATGCTTCTTTTGCGTTCTGAAAAGATTGTAGTTCGTCTTTTGATAGCGAAATCTGAGAATTTTTTTTCTTACGTAGAGACAATATATTCGTTAGCGGTAGTAAAATTGACGCACAATTTGGGATAAACTGTCGGTAATAATTTACCATCCCCCAAAATCTCCTCAATTGCTTCAACGTAGAAGGTGGGGGGTAATTAGTGATTGCTGTTATTTTTTGGTCTAAGGGGGACAATCCCTGCTGGTCTATAATATGTCCGAGAAAAGTTAACTTCGGCACTGCAAAAACACTCTTGTCGATGTTCAGTTTTAATCCATAATGTTGTAGTCGTTTCAAAACAGCGTGTAGATGTTCATGATGTTCTGCATGAGATTTGCTTGCTATCAGTATGTCATCAATATATGCGTATGTGTAAGGCATTCCGGGTAGTACTTCATCAATTAGCCTTTGAAAAGATTGTGCCGCGTTACGCAATCCAAAAGGCATTCTCGTGAACTCGAAAAGTTCAAAAGGCGTAGTAATGGCAGTTTTCGGAATGTCGTTTTCTTCGATAGGAATTTGATAATACGCTTTTTTGAGATCAAGCTTGGTAAAAACTGTGGCACCTTCCAGCGAAAGGGCGAAATCCTTTATATGTGGTATCGGGTATTTATCCGGAACGGTCTGGGCGTTTAGTAATCTATAGTTGCCGTACGGACGCCAACTAACTGAGTCAGCTTTAGTAACCATATGTAGCGGGATGACATAAGGACTGGCTGAAGGACGGATCACGCCAAGTTTGATCATGTTATTAAATTCGTCACGGGCTATTTTCAGTTTGGTAGGATGGAGTCTGCGTGGTTGAGAATGAACTGGGGGTCTTGTGGTCTTGATACTATGTGTGGCATGGTGTTTCAAAGGTTCGGTGTTTCTGACGTATTATCTCGTCGTAGCCATTGGCTGTAGGTATAATAGTTGTCAGACCGATTGTTGAATATTTGGAAATAAAATCGCAGCGTTGGATATTCGTGCTCGTGTTCAGAGGGGCCGTGACGGTTGCCACTTGTTGTCTGATAGATCCTTGTTAGCGACTACATTTCGAGGTTGATAATTGAAATTCTAGGAATAAGAGAAATTTACCGATTGTTGGTGCATAGGCCTGAAAAAAAAACCGAGGCGAGGGTCATTGGCTATTTATAGCCAGGAAAGAGAGACCCCTTGAAAGGGGTTACGAACTGAAGGAGGAGTCTGTTAAGGTTTGTGATGCTAGTTCAACTGATAATTTGTAATGCGTTAGGAAATCTGCTCCTAATATTGGCATTGAGACATCTGCGATAATAAAGGTCCATGTGAGTTCTCTTCTAAGACCTATGTCCAGTGTTAAAGTTCGTTCACCGTAAGTAGTGATAGGTGTGCCATTAGCGACTTGCAACTTAAAAGATGTGTGCTTGGCTAGAATTTGTTTGTTGCAATTCTTTTGAGGCAGAACACTTATCTGAGCACCGGTATCGACTAAAAAATTTAACCCGCTCGTTCTGTCATGAATGTAGATGAGACGATTAGTCTTTAAATGTCTGGCATCCAACGTCTCTACTGGGTGCCAGCGTGTCCGTTTCCCGCTTGATTACTCGGGAATTACTTCCTATATGAACATGGTTGTCTACATTTCTTCGCGCGCGCGCCAAAGTTCTCGTGGTACCAACAATTTGCGTGTTGATAACGATCTCGTCGTTGTTGATATTTATGCCGAGACGTTGATCTTGAATTATGTTTGTTGTGTTTCGTAGAATTATCACGTCGACTTGTATGTGATTTCTGTAAATTGTATAGATATTTCTTGCAGTTCCGAAGACAATTTTTGTATCTGTCGGTTAACATCTGGCACAAGGCCATCCACTGTCTCCGTTGCGGAAATGTGTCTTATCGGTGTAGTGTCGGCTACTTTATCTGCTATTGTTGCAAGTTTTTGAATATCTACGTCGTCTGCTAAAGCGGCTAAAATTCGTACTATTATAGTGGGTCAGCCAGTTTGTATTGGTTATAAATAGAAATAAAAACTGACCCTCTACAATTTTTACAATATCAAATGTAACAAAGACAATAACAAGAGAAATAATCAAGTAGAAGAAAATGTGAATTTGTTCAACAATAAATATTTTTTTATAAACAAAACAAATACATAATATATAGTGCAAAAGTTGATAAACACAATAGAGTTCTTTGGTGTGTGTGTTACTGAAAGAATTTGAGCTACTGTACTGTATGTGTGAAAATGACAAGGTTTAGTTAGCTATATTTTTTTTTATAGGAAAATTAAACAGATGTTTTTGTGTATTAAATAGAAAAAAATTTGTTCTTGACTCACTGATTGTTATCGCTCATTAACCAGAGATTCTTGTGGAATGGAATATTTTGTGGGAGTGAGCGTTAAGCCTGGAGGTGGTTGACAAAGTTTGTTGTTGTATTTAAGATAAAGTTCGTCTCTTTTGCTGTGTTGATTTCCAATGAAGTCAAGTGAATTGGTTTCAATATTTTAAGTGCCCGCTGACCAAGTCGCGTCGAAGTTTCGTTTTTATTAGTTCTCTTGGTCACGTGGGGAGGCTCGTAAACATGTTTACATTTTATGGCGTCAACTAGAGGTCAAAATTTGGGTCGGTACCTTCGACGTAGTTGACGACACCTAATTAATATTTACAAATTAATCAAAAATCAGTTGTTATATTTGGCTGTGAGCCTCTATGTGTTTAACTTGCACAAAATTTAAGATTAAAAAAATGTAGGAATCTGATTCTACAATAACCCCCCCGCAGATTGTGAAAGTTTTTTGAGAAAAATTTCTCAATATGTAATATACGTTTTAAATCTACTAGGCCAATGAACATGTCTGCCAGACTTAGTAGTAACTTCCGCGGGTGGTACTGAAGGTGAAAGCTGCGCTGGCTGGGTCGAAGATGTTAGCTCAGGGTCAGGAATCGATTTATGGGATAAATCGATGTAAGCCGGTTTATATTTATCAGGCCTCAATCGCCGTGGAGATGAATGCGTGGGTGGGCCCGTAGTATCAATGTGGTACTCAGCATTGTGACGAACGGTTTCTGTATACCGAATGGTGTTGTAATTTGAGAATATTTTTGTAACAGATCTTGCATTCCGTTGACTTCAGGTAGAGTTGCGCTGATACATGTGCTCGTATAAATAGATGTAATTCCTTCCTTGTAATGTTGGTCGTTTTATCCTCCAAAGAAAGGGAAGACATATTAACGGACAAAATAAAGTGAAAGCGAGAAATTTATCCTAGGATTGGGGTTCGAACTTGGCTATCGTGAATACCCACGGAAAGATCGCCCAAATCCCAGATTTAGGGTTAAAGAGGTTTCACCATATGTCTGGATTGAAGATCTATTCGCCGCTTGTAACGTATAATCTGTCTTTCTAGTCAACATATTAGGCTTAGCTGGTATTACACTAATTTGTGCCCCAGTGTCCACTAAAAACAAGTAGCCGGAGTTCTCATCTCGGATGTAAAAGAGACGACTTTTTGGCATCCCTCCGGCAGCAAACGTCTCTACTTGTTGCCGGGATAGTCGTTTCCCGACTGCTGTGTGTTGTTATCCTTAGCTGCGTTTATGTCGAAGTTACACGGTTTCGTACAATGCCGCGCTTGTTGTCCATATTTAAAATGATACCAACAGGTATTAAATATAGGCCTGCTTCTGGATGTGGAACGTGATCTTCGCCTAGTATGATGTGATGGACGTGGTCGACTAGTGAAATTGTGGGTGTGCGATTTTGCTGATGCATAGCGGTTTGTAGAGCTTGAACTGTGAGGTAAGCTCGGCTATACAATCTTTAATTTTCGATAACTCTTGTGAGTCACGGACTGAAGAGACAATAGGTTGTAGTGGTGTCGCAGAAGCAGTTCCCGGAGGTTTATTCTCATATATTTTGTCCGCGATTTCTGCCAATCGCTGTAGGTCCAAATCGTCCGGGAGTGACACTAATATTTGTAATGTTTGTGGGCTCAGTTTATCCATCCATAGTTTACGGAGGACTGTGTCAGACATGGTATTGTCACCTAGTAAAGCTTTCATCTTTCTAAGCAATTGGGAAGGTTTATAGTGTCCCAAATGAAGGTTGTTAAACAAATCGTGCAAACGACGTTCCTCTGATTCGCCCGTGCGGTATAGTATAGCATCTTTCAAAAGTATCATACGGTTTCTCCGCCGGCACTTCACTGAGGAGGTCTGCTACCTCTAATGCTACATCTGAGGGAAGTTTCTCAACTACAAAAGCGTAACGGGCATGTTGAGACGTGACCTTTCTTGCATTAAAAATTGCGTTTAACTGCGCAAACCACACTTGAACGTTGGTGTGGTTGTACGTCGGTAGACTGATGGAAATTGCCGCTTCAATATGTTCGCTGGTAGAATTTTCCATTGTTTTCGCTTAAAAAGTGACAACTAAAGTATTTCTCTTATAAAATGCTGTTTTTTAAAATATTGCTTTGCACATTTGAACTTCGGGGTCACCAATTTATAGTGGGTCAGCCAATTTGTATTGGTTATAAATAGAAATAAAAACTGACCCTCTACAATTTTTACAATATCAAATGTAACAAAGACAATAACAAGAGAAATAATCAAGTAGAAGAAAATGTGAATTTGTTCAACAATAAATATTTTTTTTATAAATACAACAAATACATAATATATAGTGCAAAAGTTGATAAACACAATAGAGTTCTTTGGTGTGTGTGTTGCTGAAAGAATTTGAGCTACTGTACTGTATGTGTGAAAATGACAAGGTTTAGTTAGCTATATTTGTTTTTATAGGAAAATTAAACAGATGTTTTTTGTGTATTAAATAGAAAAAAAAAGTATTGTTCTTGACTCACTGATTGTTATCGCTCATTAACCAGAGATTCTTGTGGAATGGAATATTTTGTGGGAGTGAGCGTTAAGCCTGGAGGTGGTTGACAAAGTTTGTTGTTGTATTGAAGATAAAGTTCGTCTCCTTTGCTGTGTTGATTTCCAATGAAGTCAAGTGAATTGGTTTCAATATTTTAAGTGCCTGTTGCAGACCCGGTAGGGTGCAGTGCTGGATTATACTGAGTGGCCTTGTGCCAGACACCACACTAAACTACCGAGTCTACAAGCAAAGTAAAAAAAAAATAAAATGCGTGAATGAACAATGAGAGGAAAGGGGTCAATCAACAAGTGCATAAATAAATGGTATTAAGATAGCCGAAATAAAAATGACCAAGACATCTGTTTATAAAACATGAGTAAACTTTTATTAGATCAAAAACAAGTACGTAACTCATCCCAAGGTCGGGATCAATGAATATGTTCCCCGCCAAAATAGAAATACAAGATGGCCAAAGGCGGGAAAAGAAAGTTTTATACAGGTTCTGGAAAAAAGAAGGTGCGTTACAGATAGAAAGGTACTCACTGTGGATATTTTAAGTTGTAAGTGATTACTCAATGTACAGGTTCAAAGTTATAAAGAATGTTCGGTAAATTTTTGACCGTTTAAATGTTTTGGACTGCTGGTTCATCTAGCCGAGGGAGAGACGAAGCATGGTCTTCTAGAATGGTTTGGTCGAGCCCAAAGAGAAAGACGAAAATTTTTTGTTCAAAGGTAATACTATCCCTGCCTGTATTATTTGGTTCGAAGCCAGAGGTATGTTTAAGTCACCTGTTGAACACTTAGTTTCTGCCGACGACAGTGTCGTGTGTCTCTAAAAACGTCTTCTGGTAGAAAACGGAGAAAAAGGTCCTGACCTGTGATTATATTTGTTCGTTCAGTAGGACATCCCTGCCTGTACTTATTAGGCCCCTGACGAGGGATAAAAAATAAGCCATTAGTTGAATACGAACTTTCTGCTTACGACTGTGTCGCGTATCTCGCAAAACATCTTCTGGTAGAAAACGGAGATAAAGGTCCGACCTGTTGGCAGCTTCAAAAGGAGAAAAAGTTTGGTAGAGGGTGAGGTCGACATTGTTGAAAAATAAGATATTCCGGCCCGCATATGGGTTATGCACGGAATAAATGAGTTGCCCATCCAGTCGGGTCGAAAAGTCGAGAGGCAACTGGCTTGCAAACGTTAGTAGTTTGAAACGCCGAAAAACGCGCGGGAAAAATTCAAAAGTCTAATTTCATAAGTAGAAGTAGCAGCTCGTCTTGACTGCTTACCAAAAACAGTTACTACTGTATTAGACTAAAAGAGACAGAAAGGTGTCAAAACGCGCGCACACACGCACGAGTGTAAAACAAAAGGGAGGAAACTCGCGCGCGCGTAAAATTATAAATGGAATTAATGTTAATTCCATATAGCTTTCCCCGGATTAAATGTCGGGGAGACATTTAACAAATAATAAAATAAAAGTCTCGAGAACTCTCCGGTTTCAGACGTCATGCTGGCTATCATAATTATGCACGTTTAGGTTTTAAAAAATTGACCTTCACAGAAAAACCGACCTTCTTTTCATCCACAACACAAGTTCTCAAAATCAAATTGGTATGTTACCAATCTTATTTTTCAGAAGAATGTCAGCAAATTTGGATCTATTTGCTGCATGTTTCATCACGTCGGAGGTCACCAAACCCGTTGCGGACCACGCAGGGTGCAGATGCTGATTATACTCGGACACCATAAATTAGACACTTTTTTTCTAAACTTTTTTTTTTCTACAAGCAAACTAAAAATGCGTTCTTGAACAACGAAGAAATTCAAAAAATCCACAAACGCATAAATAAAATATTTAACAAGATAGTGGTCCTGCGAATGACTGAAAAAGACTGATTTCAACAAGAGTAATCTATTTAATACAGGAAAAAAGAACAATAATTTGTCCCGTGGTAGAGACCAATGAAAAGTTCCGCGCCAAAAATGGAAAAGCAAGATGGCTAAAAACGGAAAAGGTTCTTGAAGAAAAAAAGGTTCCAGTAAGTCAATGTACATGGTAATATTAATAAAAGGAAAAATACTCACTGCGAGTTTAGGTAATGTGAGTGAATGTTATGTACGTATTTTTTTTTTGTTTTCTTTTTTTGTGTACTGGTTCAAAACAGATTTCTGACGAGACTCAAAGTGGACGACGGATTGTTTTTGTATGTTCTGCATCGTCTCGGAGGAGGGCTTTGAATGACGAGCCAAAAGGACGAAAAATTAATTATTTGGTATTGCATCGTCTCAGAAAAATATCAGTCGAATGACCAGCCAGAAGGACGAAGAATTAATTATTTGTGGTCGCATAGTAAGATATCCTTATCAGTCAAACGGTATTGCCGTGGATAAAATGAGTCTGCCCAGGTCAGTTCTGGAACACCAACTGACTTTTTTTTGAAACAACAGTTTGTCGTTGACGTCTTTAAATTTTTCGCGGCAAGATTTCAAAAATCTAATTTGCCAAACAGTAGTAGCAAGTCGCTTGTTGGTGACCAAAAAAATGACTTCCTATTAGACCGAACGAGGGAGAAAGGGGGTTCGAAACGCGCGCGCGCACAAACACTCGTGTCGGAGAAAGGAGGCAACTTGATAACGATTAATGTCGTTGATGAATTTATGCATTACATTGCCCTTGAATTAAGTTTTTTGTGTTTCGTTTTTTATTAGTTCTCTTGTCACGTGGAGGCTGTAAACATATTTACATTTTATGGCGTCAACTAAGGTCAATTTTTTTGTATCTGTCGGTTAACATTCGGCGTAGTTGATCCACCTAATTAATATTTTACAAATGTCAAAATCGGTGTAGTGTCGGCTGACTTAGCTGCTATTGTTGTTTAACTTTGAATATCAAAATTTAAGATTAAAAAAATGGCTAAAATTCGATTCTATGTCTGCTGGTAGTTTATCTAGCCACATTTGGCGGAATATTGTGGTTGATATGTCGTTACCCAACAGTTGTTGCATTCGTCGTAGTAGTTGAGATGGTTTCGCATCTCCAATCGTAACGTTCGTTAAAAGGTCTCGTATCTTTCTTTCTTCTGAAAAACCAGATCTGTGTAGTATTGCTTGTTTGAGAGTTTCGTATGATTTTTCTACGGGTAAAGAGGTTAATATGTCGGCTACTTCAGCCACTACATCTGCAGGTAGTTTCTCCACCACTGCCGCGAATTTCGATTGTTGTGAGGTTATATGTCTGGCCTGGAATATCGCGTCCAGTTGTAAAAACCAGGTCTGCACATTTGAGTTAAAAACAGGCATTTCCAGTCTGATGGCCGTTTCTGTTATAGGAACTGGATCAGCCATTTATGATATTGAATTTTCTTGTTTCTGTATTTTCGGTCTGCTGTTTCGAAACACGTGACAATTTATTTTTTTTCCTGCGCGTTTGGAATTACCACTAATTTGGTTTTGTTCGTTAGGATTATGGAATTTTTGTTGAAACGTCGGGTTATCCTATTTTGTTGATAGCGCTAAACATCGAACCTCGTGGTCAGTAATTTTGTTGTCGATGGTTTTACTATATGAACGCCGGAGTCATCAATTCGTTATTGATGGCGAATTTTTTTTTTTTTTTTTTTGAACGACGTGGTCATCAATTTTGTTTTTGGAACGTCGGGTTTACCAATTTTTTGGTGGTATACGTCTGAGTCGCCAATTTTATTGGCGATGGGTTTTTTTTTTTTTTTTTTTTATGTGAACGTCGGGGTGATCAATTTTTTTGATGTGAACGTCACGGTCACCAATTTTGTTGGGGACGTGCAATTGTTAATTAATTGAGAAAGAAAGAAGAATTTTGAGTTGGTTGCGTGTCTTGCTGCATCCCAAACAAATAAATAAACGAAATTCAAAAATGCAATTGAAAACGAGACATATGCAATTTAGAAATCAATGCAACATTTATATACAATTTAACAATATACAGATTGATAATCAGTGTGTGTCGTGGACGAAATGTGTGTGTAATTGTTAGATTTGTGAATGTCTCTTTGTTGATATTGTTCGTTGATTCGCTGTCTTTTGTTTGTGTCAATAATTGTAATTGTGAATTAAAGTGTCTTTTTGAAAAGAGTTTTTTAGAGTGATCTACCCTAAACGTAGTTGATGTTTTCGTAGGTTGTATGTTCGTTGATGTTTACTTATTTTAAAGTAGTGAATTTAATTCACTGTACATAAGCAAAGTTGAGAAAATGTTCACAGAGTTGATTAATGAATGATCGAATATGAGTCAGCGATGTATCTTCGTGCGCGGCAAAATTGTGATTCGTAGTGGCGTGGAGAATATTGGAAAGTACTCTGCGAATTCGTGAGACTGACTGTCTGGGGCTGTCTACGTTTATTTTTATATCGTTTGAATTTCCAAAAGTGGCTCACTTGATTTTGGCGCAATTTCTGTTTTGCACGTGAACTTCAAGTGATTGACCAATGGGGTTGTTTGCTTCGGTTCTTGTCGTTTTTATCGGTTGAAGTTTTTTTAGGTACGTAGGCGTACGATGTGGACTGTGCTTTTGTTAGGGTTGGAAAGGTAAGGGTATTGGACGAGTCCACACTCTTATATGTTATGCTGTTTTTAAAATATTACTTTGTACATTTGAACTTCGGGATCACCAATTTGTAGTGGGTTAGCCAGTCTGTATCAGTAACAAAATACAAATTAAGCTGACCCTCTACTATTTTTACTAAATCAAAGACAACAACAAAAAGAGAAATAATCAAATAGGCAGATATTTGTTTTAACAGAAAATATTTTTATATAACAACAAATACACACAATATAATAAAGTTGTTTATTTGGAGTTTTTGGTTGTGTGGGCATGGGTAATTTAAAAGGTGTTATGATCTGGTAAAGGAATTAAACAGTTTATTTGATGGTGAAATTGAATGAAATAGATTGCTTGACTTACTGTAGAGTTATCTCGCTTCGACTGATATAGATACGATTTCCTTTTTATTGTTAATATATTGAGTGAGTTGATTTCTGAATCTCGTCTTGGTTGAATTGCTCACTAGATGAGTTGATGTTGAAAAGAAAGTGAATTCCACAAGCGGGTTGATGTTAATAAAAATTAACTTTTAGCGAGGAAGAGTAGCCAGCATTCTGGCTTTATAATTATTAACTTACAATGTTATCAGATCAAATTTAAGATAAGCTATGTTACAAAAAAGTTCTGATATGTTAAACTTAGTAGATATCTACAAATGTTTAAAAAAATGTTTTAAAAAAATATCATTAATGAAAGATTCCCATACAAAGTTTATCGTTACAATTCATAAAAAAATATTTGTTGAGAATCACGTAAAAAATATTTCTATGGGACAGGTTTAGAGATTTAAACAGAAAATTAAATGTGTATTTTACACGATCAAATAAGTTTCAGTAGGAGCATGTGACAAGACATAGTTGGCCTTATATCGTAACTGAATAACAAACAAGGACTGTTAAATAACTCTTGAATTTTTATATTTCACAAAATTAAGAGGAAATTCGTTCAATAAGTTAATATGTTTGATTTTCTGAGGAAGAATATTCCCTTTTTTCTTTCATGTTTTCCCTTGAGATTAAACAAAAATAAGTGTTTTAATCAGCTGCATAATCATTAACAGCATACTTCAGCGATATTCAAATCTACTTTAATTCTTTGACAGGTAAATTTAGAATCTATAATGAAGGTAAAATTATTTGAAAACATGAAAATATTTCTCATGTTGTCTGTCTGTGTGTCTGTCGTGGGCGTTGTTACCTCGCCCAGGCCGCATTTCTCACCCGATTTCGATGCGGTTTTCACCACAAGTTTCCAAATGGCTGCCGTAAGGACATGACGGAGCCCGATTTTTGAGTTCGGACTCGGGTTCCGAAAAAATCCATAATCGAAAAAATTTGCAAAAATGCAGAAGGAATGATCGCATTTCAACCAAATTTGACACCCTCTTAGAGTCTACCATTAGAAGTGTTGTCCAGAAGTGTCATGATCACAGATCCCTAAACAGCGCGGAAAATCGATAAAACTCAAAAACCGATACGCCCAGATTTGCGCCTGAACCGCATGTCGGTTTTTAGCGAAAACCGACCGGATTTATGAGTAGGCCTTTGGGAGTCACCATGTGAAGTTTCAACTCTGATCCCCCGCCCAACAGAGTGCAAATCGACAATCGATCAACCCTTAAAAATGTTTTTCCGGTTGGGTATTTCCTAAATGCAGATTAATTTAAGGTCACGCTATGCGCGGGAAGAAACAAGTCAGTGCGTGCAGTGGAGTAGAAGAAAACATTTGACCTCAAATTCTGGAATGGGTGCAGGGCCATTGAAATTCGCCTTTTTTATCCCTGCTACCAGGTCTGACTTTGAGCCACAAACTTGACTTTGTCAACACTTTTGCTTTAATCGTCGCATCTTACCAAAATAAGCACTTCCTTTATTCGCGACTTTACTGAATACGTGCTGAGTGAAAATGGTTCCTCCCTCAGCAGTCCATTTTCCAATTCTTTAAACATTTTCCCCTAGCCCAGGCTGCATCCCAGACCTGACGAGGAGTTTTTGCGCTAAAACAGCAGGGCTTCCTCCCACTCCATTTCAAAGCTAATGCCGGCAAACGGTTAGGCTTAAACGAACAAAAACTCTTCATTGCAGCTCCTTGCATTCTCATCGCCGGCATCACGTGCGTTAGAGCCAAGCTGCATATGCAGCAGGCAGCTTGACCTCCTTTACGGCCAAGCGTTGCCAGGAATTGCAAATCATGCGCGTGTGCGTGAATACACGCCCTTCAGCATCTTCCATTTTACGTGAGCTCATTCATTGGTCTAAGTCAGGGCCATTGTCCAGGCTACACCAATCAATGATAAGTCACGCTCCCTTTAAATATCTTCAGCGCGGCTGCATCCACACTCACGTCTTGATTTGATCGCCATTAACGCATCTGTCCTTGGATTAATTGACAGCTTCCTGCTACCGCAAGTTACCTATTTGCTTAAACGTTTGCATTACCCATTTTATCTCCGCGTGCTGCCTCTACTGCGCAGCACAGTCCATCTTAGCGTTCCATACCTATTTCCACCTTTTCGTAATTCAGCGGTGATCAGCACAACAGACGTGACATTGTTATCGAATCGCGCGGCAGTGGGCTCCGAAGAATCAGTGAAACGCACCGGTCCTACGATGCACTGCCACTTCTCTTCCCTTACGGAGAAGATGGGTACCACTTTGGCATTCTGCAAAATGGGTCCACCTTAAAAACAGTGTCTTGCAGGGCTTTCTACGCCTACCTATTGATGATATATGAGGGTGCATTCAATTATCTTCATCGAAGCCGGCAACTTTTCCATCAATTCATAGTAGACATGCTAAGATGGAATCCGAAAGACTCTGTTACATCAGATTGAATCAGACCAAGTTGTGCTGCGACTCTTACATTCACCTCAGTGATGCTTTACGAAATGACGCTGATCCACGCAATATAGGTAAGATGTGCATACTACCTGCAACATTCACAGGCAGTCCACGATACATGTACGCGAGGACGCAAGACATACGTTCGTAAGTACGGCCGACCAGACCTATTCATAACTTTCACGTGTAACCCAAAATGGTACGCAATTGCTAATGCCAGGGCAATCGGCTTACGACCGTCCAGACCTCATTGCGCGCTTACCACCTGAAGTCGGAAAGCTAATGGATGTGATTACAAAGGGCCAGATTTTGGGGGCTGTTTGCTGTCGCATGCACACTATTGAGTGGCAGAAACGTGGCCTGCCTCACGCACATATACTAATTTGGCTGTGCGTCAAGATTGAGGCCACAGAAATAGATCATCTTATTTCTGCTGAAATTCCTGATCTGTCGGCTGACCCTGAATTGCACGAAATAGTGACAACCAACATGATTCATGGGCCCTGCGGGTCGCATTACAATTACAGCAGCTGTCACAACAGCGACGGCAAATGCACCCGGCAGTACCCACGAGATTTCGTAAGCGAAACCATTACAGGGAGCGATGGTTATCCACTGTACCGGCGAAGGAGTCCCGCTGAGGGAGGATTTACAGCAGTGGTAAAGGGCCACCAAGTTGATAACAGATGGGTAGTGCCATACTGTCCCTTACTAACAAAAGCGTTCAATGCGTGCATCAATGTCGAATATTGCCATTCAGTTCGCTCCATCAAGTATGTATGCAAGTACATCAACAAAGGGACTGATGCTGCAATGTTTGGTATTAGGCAGGAAGGTTCCGTAGACGAAATCCAGGACTTCCTTGCAGGGCGCGTCATTAGTAGCACAGAGGGTTCTTGGCACATATTCAGCTTCCCCATCCACGAACGCTTCCCAGCAATCGTTATTTTTCTGCGGATACAGCAATGGATGTGGCTGCGCGTACCAAAGACACAACGTTTACAGCGTTCTTCAATCTTTGTCGACAGGACGAGTTTGCTACTGTACACAGACGTGCCTTCATACTACGTATGGACAAAAAAGAACACCTAGGCTCGGCGGAAGTGCGGGGCCAACTTCGAGGGCTATCCAGGCGTCAAAAAAGACGCCACACTCGGAAGGGTATTCACGGTTCCCCCATCGCGACAGGAATGTTTTTACTTGCGACTCATTTTGCACGAAATTAGTGATCCAACGAGCTACAATAACTTACGGACGGTTAAGGGAGTTTTATGTGACACTTTTCGTAAGGCCTGCCTCCGTCTCGGCCTTTTGGAAGACGACAGCCAGTGGGATGCCACAATGGCTGAGGGAGCTCTTTTAAAATGCCCTCTTGCGCCACCTCTTCACCACAATCTTGTAAAGTGTGAACCCAGTGATCTCAAATCACTTTGGGACAAATACAAGGAATTTTTGTCCGAAGGCATACTCAGAGAAGCGCAACTGCTGTGTCCAACAATGGCTCTTACATTCAACGATGAAATTTACAACAGGGCGCTTATAATCATTCAGAACCTGTTTGTTGAAATGGCGGGGGGGTATCTCTCACCGCTATTGGGCTTCCAACGCCAGATCGTGTGGCTTCCTCTAGTCTATCACCGGAGATTGTGCGGGAGACAATCTTACTCTGTTGATGAGCTCAACGCCTATGTAACAACAAATGAGCCAAAACTTCTCATAGACCAAAGGGCCGTTTACGATGCGGTTCTTGCATCCATCAGGCAGGATACAGGATCAATTTTCTTCCTGGACGCGCCTGGGGGAAAGGGAAAAACGTTCGTAACAAAACTGCTTCTTGCAGAAATTCGGCGCCATGGGGAAGTGGCGCTAGCAGTAGCGTCTTCAGGCATTGCTGCCATATTACTACCGGGTGGCCGAACAGTGCACTCAACGTTTAAACTTCCGCTTGACCTGGTTAAGGCAGAAACAGCTGTATGCGGTATAGCCAAGCTCATCGTCTGGGATGAGCGCACTGTCAGTCCCAAAACTGCATTCGAGGCTGTAAACCGCTCTCTGTAGGATATTCGAAACTCCGATGACCTTATGGGAGGTATAACTGACTTCTATCCGGTGACTTTCGCCAGACCCTCCCCGTTGTACCTAAGGGGACAAGGGCCGACGCTATTCGAGCGTGCTTGAAATCGTCACAACTTTGGCCTACTGTTAGACCATTGCACCTTACCACCAACATGCGTGCACACCTAACTGGCGATGTTGGGTCCGCCGAATTTTCGAATTCATTATTAGCCCTTGGCGAAGGTATTATTCCAGCGGACACTAATGGATTTGTAAACGTCCAAGGTTTGTCTACAGTGGCCACAACGCCAGCAACACTCAGGGAATCGGTTTTTCCTGATCTTCCAACCAACTACAACAATATTGAGTGGCTTGCTAGGCGGGCCATTCTTGCCCCCCCAAAACAGCACTGTGACAACCCTTAATAGACAGCTTCTGCACGTTTACAAATCCACTGACAGAACCCCAGACCTCGCTGAAATGGCGAACTTTCCAGTGGATTTCTTAAACAGTCTCCACCCCGCTGGTCTCCCTCCTCACATTCTGGAACTTAAAGTGGAGATCCCGGTTATATTGCTTAGAAACCTACGTCCATCGAAACTCTGTAATGGGATCAGGATGGCTATTCAGGCCGTCCACTCAAACATTATTGAAGCCAAAATTATAACTGGCTGCGGTAAAGGGGAGCAAGTGCTTATCTCAAGGATGCATTTTTATCCATCAGATTCCGACGTACCCTTCACTTTCAGAAGATCTCAATTCCCAGTCGCACCCTGTTTTGCTATGACAATTAATAAGGCCCAAAGACAAACGCTGCCTGTCACTGGTGTACACTTAGAGGAGCAGTGCTTCTCACACGGCCAACTTTACGTAGCCTGCTCTCGAGTCGGCAGGCGCGAGGATGTGTTCCTTTATTCACCCTTGCAAAAAGCTAAAAATGTGGTCTACGCTGAAGTCCTCAGCCAGTGATACGCAAACTCCATTCCATTTTTCCTATTTTTTGTATGGTTTCCAAAGTACCGGGTTAACAAAACAAGGGCAACAACAACCCCGCCCAAGTAGTATGACCAGTCTCAATATTTCAGGAAACTGGGTTGGGTGTAAAAAGGTATTTGTTGTTAACATTCTTTTTTCATTCGGTTTTTCCAGTTACGAGTCCTTTTTTTAAAGCTGATCGTTTTGTGTTCATTTTGTTTAGTTCTTTTTTCGTAACAGATTTAATGTTTAGTATAGAGCTTATAAAAAATTCGCAGTGTGAGATAGGCAAGAAGTAAAGCATGTAGCAACATCAACACGGCAAAGGGCACTCCTTTAAAGGCAAGGAAGGGCAAAAATATTTTAAATCAAAGTGATAGCGATTGCTGCATGAGTCGTACGATTTTTGAATCAAGCACGGGAAACGCCGGGCCATGTTGCTAGTGCTAGATAATTCTATATTGCATTTATACATGACATATGGTAAATTGTCATGACATCTGGTTTATTTGCTTATTATTTATGAACATGCAATTATATAAACGTGGTGTTGAAACTTATATCCACAAAACAGATTAATAACAGATACATGCAGACACTCTATACCTATAAGATAAATTGAGAAATATTTGAATAGTTTATTTTTCATTAAAATGTCTGTAATTACTTAAGATATATAGCCATAGAGATGTAGAGTTTTAAAATTTTACGGCTCGCCAGACGCTTCTTTTGTTTGCTTAACGGCATATCAACTCCTTATTTAATACCGAAATTTAATTTTCTTGGGAGTTTTGAAGTAATAAAAATATGAAATGTTATTCTGCTTTTACAATTGAATACATGCTAGATGATACTCAGCTTTTGTGCACGTTTGTGTGAACATGATTACTAGAGGTTTGATTATTTTTTAGAAATTGTAGGATATTATATGGATTAATGTCATGAAAGAGTTCTTTCCTGTTGGTTGTTTAGTTGATTTTATTTAGTAGCATATCTACCTCTATGAGTTATTTAATGCTGAAATCTAAATATTTTGAACACACTTTTATGGCTTCAACTACAGATAAAATGTAGTGTTGGTCATTGTGCTATAAAATGCATTGTTGGTAATTCTACTATAAACTGTATTACTGGTCATTCTATTTCTGATGGTATATTTTATATAAAAATGTATTGCTGGTATTTTATTAGAAAAATGATTTTTATACTTTCACCGGGTTTTGTTTTTGTTTGAGAATTTGCCCATAGCTGGAACCCTAGCAGGTACTACTACCCAGAATCCGGGTGGACATGGGAACAACAACAGTTAAGAGGTGGTTCAGCACTCCTCAAATCCCCCATTTATGGCTCCTGCCATTTTATGTCATGCCCAAGCTGTTTATATAAACTAATCACTTATTACAACCGCCAATGAACTTGCTCAGATATAATCATCTGCCTCAGTATTACTTTGTTGAGGTAATCCCTATTTAGTGACTGGAATTATTAGTTAACTATGTTTTTGATCAATTTCCTTTTGCAAACTATGTTATATTTTACGATTTAGATTCATATCTATCAATTTGCTGAAAATATTTCTCATGAAAGTCAGTCTTAACAAAGAGATTTATAGCAAAACGTCTTGGGATTGATATTTGTTTCGCTACCGACAAGCAGATAATCGTTTTACATATTTATATGCCTCCTGCTTTTGCAGTCAGCTTTGATTGTCGAGGTATCTTACGGTTTGCCAATTAGTAATTCTAGAAATGTCGTTTATAACGAAGTACTGTGATGCCACTTACAATTGGCTGTGTAGCCACGCTCGGAGAACAGTCAAGCTTACTTAGTTATGCTTTTGAAGAGTCTTCCATAGACCTGGGTGAAGGACCCTAGTTTACGTTTGTATCCTGCTAGCAGTGCACTATAGATGTAGTAACTTCTACCATTGTTTCTGTTGAAATATTAACGAACCTATTAAGAATTCCATTTTTCTTTTTATGTTTTCATGGGATCGTAGCATGTGTATATATGTATATATTATGGGGGAAACATTAGAATATATTTATTCGTGAGTAAATTAACTACATTTCATGTTTCTATTATCATTTATAAATGGATATATTTTAATTCCGTTTCTTTACCTCATTCATATTCTAAAAATCATTGTAACTTCTTAAAATTCTTTATAAGAACAACAATAATGCAAAAATGTTTGGAATAAAATTAGATGCAATGCAAAAAAAAATCATGTTTATCTATAATGCACACATAACATACATCTCCAGATTACTTGTGGCCCAAGCCTCATTTGATAAAAATTAAAGCAAGTAATTTTCATGTGCGGAGAATATATAGAAATTATGTTATAGACAAGCGTATGGTTGCAAGAAAGAAATACGACAACAGTAGAAATAGATTTACATGGTTTATTTCAACAGGAACGTGAGGGTTTGGGACAGCTACCTTGTGTTAAAGTTCATAAGCCGGCTTTCGAACGAAGCGAGTATAATTAGGAGGGAAGCATTTTTATTGGACTAAAAATAGAGCACTTTAAATATTTTATTTTTCGACCGGAACACGTGTGTCGGAAACATTTGTAAAGAAAGATAATGGTCATTTTGTGACGAGGCTTTGTCCCGTTCACATCCGGTTCTCGCTCTTGCCTGTATTTGCCTGTATTTGCCTGTAAATCAGCCGAGATATGTCTTATTTTATTTTATAACAAGGCTCCCCCAGATCTCGGTCTCATTTACAGTGAGCGTTATTCGTGTATATTTGGGTGATTAATTCATGATAAAGTCTCTGAAGCGTGTGGGAAGTTGTCCTCGTGTTCTTCTTATTGGCATCTGTTTTGGTATGGGATTATTTGCTGAGTTATGTATCCCCGAGGGATGTAGAGGAGAATGATCCTGGTGACTGTTACATGGTGGAGGCAGAGGGATTGTATTAGATAGATGTGTTGGATGTGGAGCCAGTCCTCGGATATGTGCACGGTGAATCCAGATTGTATCACCATCATCGTTTTGCACCTGACACATCATATTGTTCGTTTTTATAATGGTGTAATTTCCTATCCAGGGCAGATGAGAGGGTTGGGCAACAGCTGAGTGTGGCCGGTGAAGTAAAACCTTGTCGCCTACTTGTATTGGGTCCTTGTATGTGAGGCGATTTAAGTTAGTCTCAAGTTTGTGGTCGGCTTCATCGTTGGCCAGGGTGACGTGGTGGTGAACCTGCTTTAGCAGGACATTAATTTGCATTCCATATGCTTCAGGATCGTCGCTTGTGATTTCTTTTCTGTGTAGTGTAGGTAGGCCGATGTTGGGGTGACGGTCGGTAATGGCATGGTGCGGGGAGACACCGGTGGCGCTGTTGGTCGTGGCATTCATGGACGAAACGACGGATTCTAGAACGTCTGTCCATTCACAGTTCCTGTCTTCGCATAACATATAAAGTGCGTTCTTCATCGTGCGATGTTGTCTCTCGATATTTCCTGAGCTTTGCGGGCGCCAAGGACAGTGAAGTTCTTGCGTGATTGACATCTGGTTACAGAATTGTCGATAGACTTCTCCAGTGAAGTGTGTGCCTCGATCAGAGGATACTATGCGTGGAATCTCTCTGTGTCGAAGGAAGAAATGGTACAACTCCGGGGCGGCGTCGATAGCACGGTCTCTCGTGCATGGTATGGGCGTAAAATGTCGGCTGAAGTTATCCAAGATGGTTAGGATGTAGCGTTTTCCCTTTGAGTTGGGCATTGTGACAAAGTCTATAAAGACGAGATCGAATGGTCTCTTTCCTAGTTTGCAGTGGCCAATGGGCCAGTGGTTACGTCTACCGTAGTTGCCCTTGCACTTAGCACACGTGTCGCAAGAATCGACATAGGTCTTGATGTCACGGTTTTTGAATTCCCACCAGTAGCTGGAAAGGAGGTCTCGCATACGGGTGACACCTGAGTGGTTGTTGCTCTCGTGTGCCTGGTAGAGGTATCTGGGTCGTAGTTTGTATGGTACAACCAATCTCGGAGAGTGCTTACTGTCTCTTATCATCAAAACAGAGGTGCCTGGTTCTAGAAAAAATTGGTGCAAATGTTTTTTGAAAAGCGTAGCTCGGTGGTCGTCAGGATCGATATGAAGTTCGCTTGGGGTGGGTGACTGGAGGGCGCTGATGACTTTTGCCAGTGCGTCGTCCTTCAGTTGTTCATCTGCGATGCCGAAGTGGTTGCAAATTCTCTCAGTGGGGATGGTGGTGGTGGAGCTATAGGCGAAGAATGCGTTGGTGACGCGCTTGTGGGTGCGGGCGTTTTGTGGTGTGTGAGTTTTGGGAATGAGCTGTAAACCGTTAAACTCGACGAGGCACCAAGATGGGATGTATACGCGGAGGTCTGAACCGCTTACCTTGAATGTCTTGCCTGCCGGTGTAGGGTCGTTCGGGGCTTTCGTTTTCTTATGTCCGCAGCCTCTGCTGAGCATGTCAGCCCATACATTTGATTCGCCTTCAACATATTCCAAGACGAATTTATAACATGAAATTTCTTCTTGCCATCGTCGTATTTTGGCATTATTGAACTCTCGTTGGTCCAGATATGTCAGCGATCTGTGGTCGATGAAGATGATGAAGGGGCGGTTGCGAAGGAAATAATCAAATTTCAATATTGCCCACTTTATTTGCATATGCCTCTCTTTCCGTCGTGGACCAGTTCTGTTCCATGGAGTTGAATGTATGGAAGCGACCGCTATGATATCTTTCTTCCCGTTGTCGGCTTCTTGCATAAAGATTGCTCCACATGCGACGTCGCTGGCGTCGGTGGTGAGTGTGAAAAGTTTGGAGAAATCTGGAAACGAGATGACGGGTGGTGAAGAGAGACGGTCCTTGATTTTTTTGAAGGCTCTGTCGGCATTTTGTGTCCAGACAAACGGTTTATTAACCTTGTTGAGTTTGTGTATGGGACCCATAAGTTTTGAAAACATATCTGACCTGATTTGTTCGTGAAGACGTGTCTCTAGGAATTGTCTGATCCACACTAAACGGCCGATAAGGCTTTTGTAATTCCTTTTTTGATGTTGAGATTTCATTTCCCTGATGGCACGAACGTATTCTGGATCAGCCTTGAATCCTTCGCTGTTTACTATGCGTCCGAGGAATTTTGCTTCTGATGCGAGGAAGGAACATTTATCAGGATTCAGCTTGAGTCCGAATTTTCGGAAGGCAGTAAAAATTGTTCGAGGGAGAGTATGTAATCCCTAAATGTCCTAGCGTGGACCAGGTTGTCGTCGATATAGGAAGAAATGTTGTCACGGGATGTGACCGTGGCTAGGCTTCTGCTATGCAACGGGAGAAGATTTGTCCGGCAGATGTAAGGCCGAAGGCCAGGCGCGTGTATTGATAGCATTGGTCCTTCCATGTAAATGCTGTTTTGTATCGGTCTCGCTTGTCGATCTCAATTTGCCAGTAGCCGCTGCGTAGATCAAGGGTAGTAAAATATCTATTGCCTTTGCCGATTTTGTTGAACAAGTGGTCGATCCTTGGCATTGGGTAAGGGTCAAGATCGACCAAGACCTTGTTGAGAGTTCTTTTAAAGTTAGCAACGACACGAATCGATCCGTTTTTCTTGCGTACGGCAAATACAGGGCTATTGAAGCCTTTGGGGTCGCTGCAGTTTTCAATGATACCTTCATCAGCCATACGCTTAATTTCGGTATCTACATCTGCGAGACTGGTCGTTGGTTGGTATGCGGATGGGTCGGATGAATGTGCCTTTGCTTCTGCCTTCGGTGCCGATAATGTCGGCGTAGCGAATGAGTAAGTTTGCAGTGGCCTCTAGTTCGTCTCGGTTTGGGTGGTTTGGTAGCGATAGTCCCGTGTTATGTTTTAGCCAGGTTAGCTTTTGATCCAGTGTCTGGATGTTGGGCTGTAGTTCCATAGTAGGCTGGTTTTGGATGATTTCAGCTTGGGCGCCATATGCTGGATCGTTGGTTGACGATGACGGTGATATGATTGCGGCTGTGTGTGTTGTATATCCTGAGGAAAGTGTGCGTCTGAATTCTATAGTCGCATTTTGGTTGTCGATTAGATAGGAATTGAGCGTGTTGTGACATAAGATATTTTGGCCGATCAGGATCAGTGTGGTTTGGGTAGTTACCAGCACGTTAACCTTTTTGAATGTGGGTGAGTCTCGACTGCCGATGGTGATGTCATGAAGTCAGTTCGCCGAGGGCGCTGGTGCTGCCGTTGATTCCTTTTACCGTCGGAGTGGGTCATGAGTTTCTTGGCTTCTCTGGGTAACTGAGATATTGGTACGATGCAGGTGGAGCATCCAGAGTCTAGCATTGCGACGCCAGAGAAGGTGATGTCCCTGAAGTTGTAGGTGGACTGGACGAGCGGTGAATGGTGAGCGAGTCCTTGAAAGTTGAAGGTGTGATGGCTGACGTAGGGGCATGGCGAACGAGGCATCACATCTCGTCCTGCCCGAAGCGAAAATCCTGTTCCACATCATTTATGGCTTGTATATTATCATTCGTTGCGGCGATATGGGCCTGTGCCCGAGTGCGAGGTGGGTGGCGATATACACAGTTGCGTCCATGGTGGCAGGGGCGACCTTTGAGGTAGTTCTTGCACACGCTGATTCGTGGTGTGTGCTGATGGTTTCTGCGTGTCGGATGGTGGCCATGTTCGGGAGGGTTGGTGAGGCCCGTCTGCTGTGGGTTTGGTTGGCTGCTGGGTCGGAGTGGCGCGTTTCTTTGGTTTGACCGCTGTGGTTTCTGTGTGAAATACACAGTATCGTGCGAAGTCGTGTCGTTGGATTTTACACCGCGATCAAGGTATCTTTGAGCTTCGGAGGCTATGCCAATAGCTGAATAGTGGTTGTCCATTGTCTTGACGAGATGTGGGTAAAGATTTGAGTTCCAAATTTTCACCTTTTCGCTCATTAGCATAGCGCCGATGATGGAAATAAGTCCATCAACTGTTAAGTCTGTATTTTTGTCTTTTTTGTATTTGTATTTTATGTGGACGGCTGCCTCTCTAAGGGTGTTTTCAAGTCGACCCGCGAACTCTGTTAATTTTTCGCCGTCTCGCCGTTCCAGGTCCCAGGCTTGACTGAGGTGTTGGAAGTTAGTCATCTGGCTTCCGTGGACTGCTAATAAGTATTCCTTCAGTTGTTCGAAGGTGGATATATTCTTTTTTGAGTCAACCATCTGCTGAAAGATATTTTGGTCCAGTAAATCTTTAGCACACTTGACGAATTCGCATTCCAGGCTGGGATAGGTGCTGAGTTCTGGCGTGACGTGGATTGTGTATGCTTTGTTTAGGGCCGTGATGAATCGGTTCACGTCGTGTCCAGGGTGAAAAGTTTTCTCTAGCTTCAATGTGTCGCGTATAGTTTGTTGGCGCATCATTAAGCTGTAATCGCCGTTTGTTTTATGTCGGCTTGGATTTCTTGTATTGTGGCTTCGGAAGGCTGTGTTATAGACAAGCGTATGGTTGCAAGAAATAAATACGACAACAGTAGAAATAGATTTACGTGGTTTATTTCAACAGGAACGTGAGGGTTTGGGACAGCTACCTTGTGGTAAAGTTCATAAGCCGGCTTTCGGATCTGGTCGATCACTCTGCTGATCGCTCGGCCTGACCGTCAGGTCTGTTCGCTGGCCACCTGTTGACTGCCTGTTGAACTTCCGTGTGACCCCTTTTATAGCGTTTTTTTATGGTTTAACAGGCTCGAGAAACGAAGCGAGTATAATTAGGAGGGAAGCATTTTTATTGGACGAAAAATAGAGCACTTTAAATATTATTTTATTTTTCGACCGGAACACGTGTGTCGGAAACATTTGTAAAGAAAGATAATGGTCATTTTGTGACGGGGATTTGTCCCGTTCACATCCGGTTCTCGCTCTTGAGTATTTGCCTGTAAATCAGCCGAGATATGTCTTATTTTATTTTATAACAATTATATTTAATCCATTATTATTATTATTATTATTATTATTATGTTTGTCCGTGACTACATATACCGTATGCTGTTGATGTAGAAAATATAAACTTCTCTAAATAAAGTAAATCAGTTTTTACAAATAATAACAGATGAGTTTAAGACGCTTGAAAAAACATTATACAATGACAAAAAATGTCAATCAGTTTATACTTTTGTATTTTTATTAAAGTTCTCCGATTTGAGAAGTGGATACGAATTTATTCAATTATAAGGTCACAAAAGCGGGTCACCCAGTGTGGATAGAACATTACTGCCAAAAGCAGAAGACTAGTTTCAAGTAATCGGCATCATTCAAAACCATTTTACATCCAAATATTTGAATACGTCGCTGTAAAATACAACAATGTTGCTATCAATACACGAAAATATATCATGTTTCATATTCCTGTTATATCCTAGCAAAATAAACTATATTTATAATATTTTCAGAATCATTTAAAGAACAAGAATAGCAATAGTCACAGTAGTTCTAAACAAAGGCACATTAATGCTTTTATTATTCACGTCTTTATTCAGCTTTTATGTCCTCCTTTTATATTAAAGAATTTAATAGTATAATCAAAAATGGATGAACTAAAAGAAAGAAAAGGTTCCGTTAAAGTGTTTAATTTTTTTTTACTTGATTAGTGGTAAAAGAGAAAAGAAATGGTCAACTAAATTTTATCCATATTAGCAGCTCGCAGATCATTTTTCATGTTTCAGTGTCAATTACTAATAACTCAGTTAAAGATTTAAAACTTCCCAAAACACACATAAAAATATATATTTAAAATGCATGTCAAATTAAATAACACAGCACTAGCAGATGTGTTTAAAAAGGAAAATTCAGTAAAAAGAAAATATGGACATTATTCTTCGTATAATTCAAATATGTTTGTATATTTTAAATATCAAAAGGATGAAAGCTTTCAGGCATCTACAGCTTGATTTTATACAGATATATTTGGTTTGTATCATTTTTCTACTTACATGCATGTGACATTTTTGTATTTACATATTTTGCTTGGAATTACTTTTGTTTCTTCAGGATTATACTCAATTTCATGTGTAGGCGTACATCTTGAATTAGACAGGAAAATATGTCGAACTGTTGCACAATTATTATCTTATTTTTTACCTTAAAAATGAATATTGCACTAAAAATATACTTTGGTCGTCAAGTAGTAGGTCAGTGGGACTGAAAAGAGAGAAAAATCGACAAGAGATGTGCATCCTCTTATTACTGTAGTAGTAGGCCTAAAAATGTCTGGAGCCAGGAAAAGAAAGAGACTAGCAGGAGATATATTAATGTTTTTTTTTCTGACTCCGTAATTAGTATGATAAAATAAACATAATGTAAGAAAGAGGATATGAGTATCTGAGCCAACAAGCAAAATGTATATATGAAGATACAATTTTATCTATGAGGTTTTAAGGTATGTGTAAATGATGGCATAAGTTCAGTTAACAGGTTCATTTTAAGAGAAATCTACTTTTTGTCTTTGCATGCAAGCTGTTTGTCCTTAGTGTATAGTGCATTATTCGGGTAACCTTTTCGACTAGATTAAAGTCTCCTTATATTTTAAGCGATTCGTTGTTTCTTTGTTTAAGTGCCTCTTTGGTTCTTTATCAAATGCATTCGTGTAATCTATAAAACAGAAGTATATATTTCTCTTACATTTCTACTGCTCGATCTGACAACATTCTAACAAATTGCATTTCTTGTTCCAGCTTGTACTAAACTCACGTTATTATCCTCTTATAGCCTAATTAATTAACTTATCCTCAAACTGTTCACTTATTCACACTTAGTGTCTTAATGCAATGCTATGAAACTTGATTTACTTAGGTCTTTCGATATGTTGCCGCTGTGATATATTTTGTTTATCACTACACTGCAGTAATCTGATAAATCCCAAAATTATCTATAACTGTTCATTCCATACTGTATGTAGTGTAAGTTTCCGTTTTGTATGGAAGTGTTTTTCTATCATCATCGTTCCTGGTTTTGTTTTTATACATCATCGCGAAGATAATATTTTCTCTCCTTCAATATCATTGATTATTTTCCTGACTGCTGCATATTCCCGAACTCTATGTATTTATTCATTCTTACTTGTATCTGAAAACTTACAGAAAATTCGTTAGACGAAAGAAGTTCTTTTTATGGTTGAGGTTATTTTAATATTAATGGGATTAGGGAAAACACAAATTTAAACCTACATTTACCCAGGAGCACCTTGTACCATGGTTGTGCTAGTTAATTTTACGGAAACGGGTTTGGTTGAACAGTATATAATAAATTATCGCTATAATCATTTTCTGTTATAACAATAATATCGATACAACACTAATGAATTAAAATAATAATATTCCAGTGATGATATATTTATGATATTAGTGAATTTTAAAATGCGTTGAATAGATTATTTTTCCCTCAAATTAAAAAAGAAATAAATACAGCATTTACAAATCAATTGGCTAACTTTAAAATAAGAATACATGAGCCACAAGTCAATATAAAACAGAGTACAGTTTCTGTACTTACTAGAGAATCTGTGCTCTGCTTTATATTGACTAATCTTCTCATGGCCATGACTATAACTCTGAACGCCTATCTGAAAAATCGATTAGAATATACTTTTCTTTTTTTTTCTCATCACTTCTCCAAATACTATGTCAGCCTATGTTTGCTATTTAAAAACTTTAACATAAATTTGAAGTCACATGTCTGTTGCCAGATAATGTACTCTATACAGCTTATACTTAAGTTTAAATCTGATACTGACGAAAAGCTTTTGACCAGAGGAAATTCTCGATTATAGTTTTTAGTTATTTATTTTATATGCGGATTTTATTTTTCAGACAGATCATTCAACAAGCAGGCATTTTACAACATAACAAAAATATCTGGGATATATTGATGACTTTTGAAAAATAATTTGAAAAATTATTCATTAGGAATTTAATTAATCTCCTTCTTCTATATGCTGTGTCACTTCAGGACGCAACAAACATGATTCCCTAACTCTTGTAGCCCTTAGCAATATTTACCTTTTTACTATACCCCGCTCCCTGTTCTGCCACTACAAGCACGTTACGTGTGTTACTCGCTGTTTCATTCTGCGCCACTTCCCTTCATTATGTCCTGTGAATGTCAAATTCTCCAAGTTTCTTTCGTCATTATGTGTCCCAGAAATTTCAACTGTTGCTTTCTGATTCTAAACGTACTTTTTGTTTCATTTTTCTTAAGACCTCCTCGTCGCTTAAGCCACTCCATCCATGCTATTCTTGGTGTTCTTCTGTAGAATCACATCTCTGTTGCCTCAAGTCACCTCTTTATCTTCACTGCCATACTGTATGATTGATATTACACTTTTCTTTCTTTCTATTAAAATTTTCCTGTTTCTTAATACGTTGCTTGTCTTTTAAAGGCATCTTTTGCTATTCTAATGCGTTTTCTAATTTCGGTATTACATTTTCTGTTCTCTATTAAATCACTTTCTAGATATTTAAATTCTCATACTTGTCTCATTTTTGATGTCTCCGATTTGTAACTAGTATCTTGGCTGTTCCTCTTGCTGACAACCATATATTCTGTTTTCTAACAATTGATGTTCAATCTTGTTCCTCTTTTCCTTTACTACATTTTTCAGGGGTTCCTGTAGTTGCTTTTCATTGTCAAAACTGTATCTTCAGTATATTTTATGTTGTTAAGATTGTGTCATCCAATAATAAATCCTGGTAGAATTTCTAGTTATCATTGGTTCGCTTCTCTGTAAAATAAATCCTTGGTTTACAATCCTTTCTATTTGTTGTGTATATACTCAATTCATTTTCTATTTGGATACAAGCAGTTTCCTTCTAGTAAAAATTCTAGATTATTCTCATATCTTTCTCAAATAAATCAAGTTGTCACGCAATTCAAATATTGCCTTTTTGCAATTGTCGGAGTATCGGTCTACTATCGTTAGTAATTAAGACGGATCGGTAATAAAGAATATGCTTGTGGTAAAATTTCAAAGTGATTCTCTTGTACTCAGGGAAATTGTAGTCCAAAATGGATAATAGGTGACAGTGCTTCACCTAAGTGATATTATATGGAAAATGAACAATGAAATTTCAATGGCTAGATTTGAATTTTTATAGACGGTTAGCCGTTCGCAGCCTAATTGGTAAATCAATTGTCTTGGATCTATTTCTTTTGTCAAACATTTCTTCTCTATATATTTTAAACCTACGCTTATTATTTATGTCTTCAAATGACTCATAAAGAAAGTAGTAACAAACATTCTCCGGTGTATACGTTGATTTGATTCATATATTCTCGTTTTATTTATTTTCATGACAGTATATTTCAAGAATACATATGCTATTTTACTTTTTGTTCATCCAGCCAAAATTCAATCTTTCAATGACAGAAAAAGCAAGATAACTCTAATAATTGCACGGAATATTTTTTGTTTTGTTTTGTTTTTCATATGTAAAAACAGGAAGGCAAGAACTGGTCCTTTTTATTCTTTCGGAGATAAACTCTATATTAGGAGGTAACCAATGGCCCAGTATGTCGTCAGAGAGTTACTGACTGTTCCTCGGTTTCTCAGTGCATTAAGTCAGGAATATATTTCAACGGTGATTATGCAATATTAAGGATTAAATCCATTCAGATCAAAAGTGATGGCGAAGTCTTTAATTCTTATTATTCCATAATGAGTTAAATATTCCTTGATATGGAAGGGGTTTTCTTGTTGTTGGTGGTGGTTTTGCTTTTTGTTTCTTACGGAAATTTTCTGAAAGCATCACAATTTTATCAGCAGATAATTGGACGTTTAATTCCCAACCGTGGAATTTTCGTTCTAAGGAACACAGAGTAATTAGGCATTCAGTGATGTCAGTTAAATTGACGTAAAGTTAAAGGAAATATATATTATCTTATGTTTTTAATATTAAACAATCACTTACCTCTTGATCACTGGACCAAAAAGTACATATTAAATTTTGCACGAAATGTTTTAATTTTCTTCCTGGTAATACTTCTCATGAAATGATCATAAGTATTATTTTCTAAATCTTAAATAACTACTTTAATTTCTAGATTTTAAATATAAGGGAATAGTACAACTACTTACAATAAGAATTTGTGTAAACGTAAAAGTATGTAAATTTATAAAGCTGTATTTAAAAATATCTTTCTATTTAATACTCTTTGTTTAAAATACATACGTTTCTTACCACATCGAGTCTTAAAAACAGGTTTATACTCTTGGTATTATTAGACACGTTTTAGAGGGAGAAGCTTTGATTTACAAATACAGGGCGAAATTACTGATTTAAACAAATATTTTATATTAAACAATATTTTATTTTTAATACATGACTAATTTCTAAACCATAGATGAAGATGCAAAAATTATAGCACTAAATCAAAAAGTCCCAAATGTTTATTTATTTATTTTGTTGATGAAAATTTTAAATTTCCTTTCATTATATGATACTTGCTTGATCCTGTGAATTATAAGAAACAACCTTTCGGTGTGTGTTAATTCCTGGAATAGTACTGAAACACTTGGTTAGAAATAAAAGGGTCTTTATTATTACTTAATGCTAAGTAGTAGTATAACCTGCTGGACTTCGGTGACCATTATAACAGCTTTTGTATTGTACGACTGAAAACAGCATTCGTCTGTATTTCCCAATGTACTTCCTTCGCAGACATTTTAAAATATATTTTCTAAAAATGCTGATTGTATTTTCTTTCCAAATTTTTCGTCTTGGTTTACATTTAAGATTTTGCAGACATTTTTATGGTTTTATCATGTGTCTTTCTATACATTGTTTGTACCATAAGCTACAATTCAATTTCAGTTACTAGAAATCTAAATAAGTGTCTGTTTAGCAGTTTTCACCTTAAAGCAAATGATTTACTGTTCGCTCAAAGGAAGAAGCAAATTGTTTTTCTCCACAAAGTCTTATTGTCTAATGCAGAAATAAAAAATAATAAGAAAAATGTATTCTGAATATTAATTTCTCATGAAACACTATTTTTGTCGATTTTAAAGGAAAACTAATGCGATTGTCCAACGAAATTACAAATATAGCGCTGCCATTAAGTTAGAAAATACTTTTTCGCCAAGTTGAAAAATTGACCATTAACGCAATGGATGCATCTGATAGTAGAATAAAGTTTATTACTTACATAGTGTAGAGTAACGTTTCATTAGTCTGTAAAGGAAATATTCTAATCAGCCTAATCAAACCAAAATAACTAACGTTGCTGTTATTTATTGTGGTTTGATTAGGCTGAACGTGTCACAAACATCAGTTACGAATTTAGATATAATGATTTACAAATGATGATGATAATGACCCATGAATATGAAATGTGACTAAAGATTTTTAAATGCGCGTAATCGTGACACAAAACCAAGTCAAAAAATAGGATGACTCTTTCTGCAATAAAATTGAATACATTTTCTAAAAAAAATGTGGTATTTTAAACGAACAAAGAATTTAAATTTTAAATTTGACCCTCTTGCAGTCAGCGAAACAACGGTGTCCGTATTAATATAAAATAATTTTAAAAAATAGCTTGTCTTTCTCTTCATGATTGATTAACGCTTGAAATCTTGACTTTCTCTCTTTTGGCTCATCAAGCGTATTGTTCGATGAATTTCATATTCCTTCACATCTTACACTTTAGCAGCACTATGAAAATCACGTTACTCGTGTCTCCCGGTATTTCGTTGCTGTCATATAATTCGTTTATCAAGTTAAATTTATCAGTCTCTAATTATGATATCAGCATCTCTATGATTAGACTTACTGTAAACAGAAACATCATTTTTATAGGAAAATAATAATTTTCTATAGGCAATAACAAATGCATCAATCAAAATAATTTGTTACGCGGTCCAAGACAGTTTCCCGATTCTTAACTTAAATGTAATTTACTGTGAAAAAAATTATTTTCTCTGTTTAGTGGGATTCAAAGGGAATACTTCATAATGATGTGCTAAACTGGACAAACTATTCTTGTACAGGTTATTACTCTACAATGTGGCACTGCTAGTTTCAATGTCGTATTGCACCGGTCCACAAACGTTTCTGGATGTTCTTCGAAATAAATTTTATTACTTGACCATTCGCTGTGCACCATTAAACCCCTTTTTCTTCGCGCGCGTTGCGTGATCCAAGTCCATATTTTACGAAACTTATTCCCTTCCGACTTTTTTATCTAGCTCTTTCATAATAATAATAATAATAATAATAATAATAATAATAATGATAATAATAGTAATAATAATAGTGTCTTGAGATTTACTCTGTGACTTGGCATTTCTTAGTGTGTTGTAGAACCTAATTCTTTTTAATGCTTTCTGGCGTGGATGTATATACCACTATAACCACATTGCTGAATGGCTTCAGTTTCAACAGAACTAATATGTCTTACAGTTGCCAGTATACTAATAAGTTCTTTCTCTTGCCTCTGTCTAATAGTAGTACAACTTGATGGACTTCGATGACCCTTCTAAAAACTTTTATATTGTACGGCTGAAAATAGCGTTCATCCGTATTTCCCTAAATTTAGTAGCAATATTTGACGTTTGCATTTTTAATGAAGTATTAACTTAGAATAAAGTACTTGCAATCCTTGTGACTTATCCGTCTTACAACTATGTTACTATCTTTGGTGACAGAATAGACAATGAGAATTTTTTAAAATCACTACAATCGTTAAAATGTAATTTAGCTTAACAACTGTATCTTTAAAATATTTAGACTTGAGAAACGTCATTGATGAACTAATTCATATTCATATGACTTCAAAATATTTCCACCAAATGACAAAAGTGTAATATCACAAATAAACCCGGAAGTAAAGGAAATGGGGGTAGGGAATATAAAAGAAAGAGAATAACCTAATACAATTAATTTGAAAATGCTTCATTCCAGCTTAACTTTTTTGCAAAACATTGGCCTTTTCTTCATTATCCACTCTGACATAGTATGAAGAAGAGTATATTTTTTTTATTTTGATGAGATCAAAAAAAAACAAGGTTTCTTGTTTAATAAACTGATCAAGTTGATTTGGAAAAAACACGTTAATAAAATAAAATATTTTTTTCTTTCATTTTTAGCATTCCGTACTTTAAAATTATACATATTGTCATAATGACGAATACAAAATCAGGGTTTAGCTCAGCAGTATAATTACATTGTAAATTAGACATCAAATTTTATAATACCGGAAACTAGATCAGGGACCTGTTCGACATTTTTAATTGTACTTGAAATTTTTAGAGCAAATTTGATCGCTTCAACTGTAAAACTGTATATTCAACAGTGTCATCACCTAGGGAAGATTTTTATGCTCCTTATTTAGACTATGATAATTCTGACTCAATTTCATCCTCAAAAGCAGGTTATAGATGTACTTTTACACGTTGAAGATCAAATTTGAACTTTTACCAAGTTTTTTTTCGTTTAATTATTACTTCCTTTATTTTTCTGAACAACAGGTTCCACTCAAACTACTTAAAAATTCTAAGGTTTATACTTGAAATAGGTTTAACGTCAATTACAGTTTTTGTTTCAGCAATTTTATAATTTTTCATTAGCATTTGCAACTCCGTGTGTTTTAATTTATTTGCAATAAACTTAACATTAAAAAGTACTTAACATATGTCGACATCCGTCCTCAGTAAGAAATATATTGGCCATCCATTTATACTTTACACATTGCTCTCGGGGATATTTTCCTCAAGAGAAAACGTTAATTCAACGACGTTTACATTCTTTGATTAACTAATCACAAGATCATGACGCTGGGTTGTACGTGAACTAAGTCAGAGAAGCGAAACAACATTCAAAATCTACTGTAACGATTCACCTCTTGAAAACATCAAATAATGATGTTTTATGCTTTTTGGATAAGTTGATCCTTAAATGTTTCCTTCAGCATTCGCTCTTCAATAATCTACCAGATTTTAAAAGAGCTGTCTTTTCACGATCTCTAATTCCTGTAGCCTTTTTTCTAGACTTTTCATAGATGTTCTCGTTGCTTCGTTAACAACTGCTTCATGTTCCAACTATTCTTAAGTTCTGTGGCAATGTCGATATATTTATATAGCTTTTCACTTTTCTATAGATTTATTCCATGGTCTACAGCGAAATCTTGAAATATTTTGGCTTAGTTTTTGTAATTTATTTAAATGTCTCAGAAAACGTACCCTTTTTATATCATTGATGCTTTGTATCGTTTCCAATGTATCACCTTAGCCATGCTTATTCTTGAATTTCTTCTAATTTGATACATTCTCTGAATATTAGATTCACTCTCTCATACTTAGTCCCACACAGCCTACGTTTGCTGTTTTCTTGCGTTTTATCTATCTTTATATATTTATAAACACGTTAATAAAATAATTTTTTTTTCTTTCATTTTAGCATTCCGTACTTTAAAATTATACATATTGTCATAATGACGAATACAAAATCAGGGTTTAGCTCAGCAGTATAATTACATTGTAAACTATACATCAAATTTTATAATACCGGAAACTAGATCAGGGACCTGTTCGACATTTTTAATTGTACTTGAAATTTTTAGAGCAAATTTGATCGTTTCAACTGTAAAACTGTATATTCAACAGAATAGAAACACGACATGGTGTCAGAGTGAGTTCAAGTGAGTGCTGTAAAAGTTGTTTTAACGTTTTGAAAGCGATAAATTACAAAAAGGGACGAGAACGCATCCTATGTTTACTCATGTAATATTTATACAAGCTCACGAGTAAAACAAATAATCACCCTAATATATGCTTAAACAAACTGAATGTATCCGAAATCAAATAATAACATCACGGAGCAGTTAACGACAGATTTCTTGTATGTTTTGTTGAAAAGAAAAAACGTGATAAACGAAAGAGCACAATTTAACACTAAAAAGCAAAAAATATCAGTACAATATAAGACCACATTATATAGAAGGGCCGAATATCTTAATTACGAAGATTTGCACAACGAACTGATTAGAGTCGACTTTTTAGATGTACGTGCGTCTGAAAGAATGCAGGTGAACAAAGATCTCTTGCTAGAAAACGTGAGATAACTAGAAGCAGATAGATAGTAACAACATCACTTGTAGGGATAAAATGCCAAAGAGACATCTTCTATGTACTGATTGGTGTATCAAGCTAAACAATTTCAAAGACATAAGAAATTTCAAAAGTCACACATATTTACATAGAGAAAAATAAGATATAGACAAAATGTTTAAAATGTGGAAACAGTCCCTCACATTGCAAAAATCACTGATCTTCAAATGATGTAATATGACATAAATTTGACAAGAAAACACATTATATAGCACTAACCATAAAAATAGTACCGTACAAAGCAGTCAGAAGCATATTCTTGGCAAGGTGGAGACAGATGTGTACCGGACATTATTTTTTTAATCAAAAATGAAGGATTAAATTTAAAATAGACGCTGGCAGTGATGTCGCTATTATCTTTGACTACATGTTTAAATCAATATTTAGAGATGCTTTTTGTAAATTACAATGATCATTTTGAGAACAATACCTCCTATTTTAATCCAAAATTTCAAAGGTGGATGTTGATGCTATGGAGTATGATTTTATTTACGATTCTTAATGCTTGAATATTAAAATCTAAATGTACAGAAAAACCTTTTGCAGAATTTTTTTTTATCTCTAGTGATTTGTCACAGAAATATGATTATTAAACAGAGATCTTTTGGTTTAAATTCTTTTCAATAGTCCGTTTTGTGTTCGTACAATCTCTTGGGAGTCAATCAAGTATTAACAATCTATCACACAAATGGATATGCTCACATACAGGTATAGAGACAGATACACCGATGTAGATAGATAGATAGATAGATAGATAGATAGATAGATAGATAGATAGATAGAAACATATATGTTCATGGAAAGTTTCAGTTTAATAAAAAACATAAAAACTTCCCATATTTTTTAGTATTTTACTTTGCTCTTATAGTTTTCATAACAATAACACGGCACTCAGTGGATAAAATAAAGAAACAGTCCTTTGCGTAATACAGAGTTAACAAGAGAAAAAAAGAAAATTAGACTATAACAAACAGCCTTCTGTTTCTTGAAAGCCGGATGTACATAAAATTGACAGAGAAAACGTCATATAATAGTTCTGAATGAGACAAGTGCTTATTCACTCTCCCAACTAAATATCATAAAATGTACAATAGCTTATTAGGATAATTACTTTTCAGAAATTCTATCAATGCTTAAAAACCTTAGGGAAAGATATTAAAACTATTGAAAAAAACATCGATTTAATATTACTGCTTCCCTTTTCATTCAAAATATAGAAATTTCAATGATACTCTAAAAAGGGTGATTGATATTGATTATATATATATATATATATATATATATATATATATATATATATATATATATATATATATATATATATATATATATATATATATATATATATATATATATATATATATTATACAACATTATTTATTAGTAGATACTCATATTTGAGTAGACGCTCCGTTTACTTATTAAACAGTATATTTATTTATTTTCGTCTACCTGCCTGAATATTTCCCTCTACCCAAGGAGACGCGGGTTCGAATCCTGTAGGAGAACGCATATTTTCTCGAATATTCAAACCGGTAGATCAAAATAAATTGATATAATGTCTAAAGTGATAAAATCTGTAGTATTACCAAATAGAAAAACCATTACTTCTTTCGAAAATTTGTTTACATTTGGATACGAATCTAAGCAGATATGATAATTTCGAGGAAACTATGACGAGAGGGACTTCGTTTAAAGGTATTGTTCGGACCTTGTTTCATCGGCAAATCTTTTTCGAGACCGAGTCAGGTGGGAATGCAGGTTAGTATCCTGCCAGGCAACTCACATTTTTCTTCAATCAGATTTCTCGAATATTAAGGCACGGTGGAGTAATGGATTGTGGCTTGTATTGAGGAATTGAAGAGCCGAGTTCGAATTCCAGTCGAGTTTACTAGATTCATTTAGGCGCTAATGCTCTCGGGGGGAAAAGGTATGAATCCATGTTTTCTCTTCCCTACCTAGCTATGGGTAGAATAGGTTCTATAGCGTTGGGTAGCAACCGGGCTAGGAGAAGGACAATTCTGAATTCAAACCAGCTTGGAGTGGGGGGCTTCGTCAGGCAAGACACATCACTTCAACTGCGGTACCTTGTGCATGCGGTGCGCCTACGTCTCAAGAAATTTACGGTACTCGTGATTGTGAAATTAAAATCTATAAATATACTGTTTAATAAATATACAGAGCTCCTTAAATATGAATATCCACCAAAAATTAACGTTTGAAGTAATAAAAAAATCTATCAGATTAATAAATAAAAAATCCATTACTTTATTTAAAACATAGATACATAGATATAAAATGATGACTCCATTTTAGTACTTAGACATATTTATGTATCATTTATTGAATCTTTAGCAGAAGTTATGGATATTCCTATAATTCCTATAATTGTTTTTAAGAACGTTAGCCCAGACCTATCCCCAAACTTGGCAAAAATGTTTAACCGCTGCCTGAAATATAAATGTTTCCCAGGTCAATGGAAACTTTCAGCTGTATACATATTTTGCAAGAATGCGGGTGAGCGCTCATTCTCGCCGCTTTATCGCCCAATCAGCCTCCTCAGTGTCATCAACAAACATTTTGAGGCTAACATCAACAATAATGTTGTCAATCAACTCAACAGTGACAATTTCCTGAGCGACAACCAGTAAGGATTTTGCTCTTCTAGGTTCACTACTAAACTCTTAACATGCATTTTGCATAGAATCAGTAAAGAGCTTAATAATAAATCACCTTAGATATATCGAAAATTTTTAACAATGTGTGTCATAGTGGGCTGCTGTACAAACTCATCAGCTATGACATTTCTGGTAAAATCTTCTGTATTCGTCCTTTTTCTCGGGTAGGTTCATGAAAGTCGTTCTTAATTGTGAATCCTCTGACGCTCATGAGATGAATGCAGTTGTCCTCTCCAAAGCTCTCTCTTCAGTCCTACCCTTTTTCTTCAATATATTAACGATCTAAGAGCATTCTCTGATCACTAATAAATGCATATGCAGACAATACCACAGATTATGGAAACACGACCAAAACTCTAGATGACTAGAACCTTGCAGCTCAACTCGCCTCTGAATTTACTTACACAACTCAATGACAGCGGCAATGGCTTGTGACATTCAATACCTCCAAAACCAGGCTAGTAACATTTCATCATTTTCTCCAATCATCGTGAAGAGTTGTATTCTGGGGCTCTTTACATGGAACGTCTATTGGGACTCAAGACCTCGAGTGAAGCTCGCATATACAATCCATCGCTAGAGACGCTAGAAAAAAAGTAGGCTACCTGTATCATTCCAGAAAGTATCAGACTCCTACTTAGATGCTCTACAAGAGCCAGATCGAGTTAAAAATTGAGTATTGTTCCCACATCTGGGCTGAAGTTGTACGATCCTCACTTCCCAGCCACGACCATTTGCGCAGCCTTGTAGGTGATGAATTATTTTCCACCATTCAATCCCTTTTCCACAGACGAAATGTTTGCTAACTCCTCGTTACTTTAGCTATTTTCGTTTGAGTGAATTACATTCCTTAGTTCACAGATAGGAGTCGCCATATCCACGTACACTGAGTTGACTCATCCTCAGGCCCCTTCATATTCTATCGGTAAGGAATAAGTTCCGATCAATCTCCTTCTTTCCCAAAACTGTTGAAATGTTGAACCGGCTATCATTTAGATACTTCACTAATTGCTACAACCTTAACTTGTTCAAGTCTTTGGTCAAATGTCAAACGTTATCTATCCTACATATCCTCATAATATACAGCTCTTGATCCCTCTCTATACGACCTTACAACAGTAAGTATCTACCTTGAGTGGCACATTGGTGTTAGTATTAAGTAAAATAAAATATTTAGGTTATGGGTCTATCACTGTAATTTCAACTATAGGAAAATATGTCTACTATAAAAATGGTAACTATATAAATAGTAACAAATTTTAATGAAAAACTGAAAATAAAATGTTGTTGAACATTAGTTGATCAAGGTAACGGGTACAAATCCTCAAAAAAATATTAACAACTATTTGCAATATTTTAATATATTTAATAAGTTATTTAATTATCTTAGCACTCAGTAACAGAGTGGTAAAAGACCTGATTTCTAAATTCTTTCTTCTAGTTTTATATTTCTGTAAAATTTGAAATCATTAAATATGGTCTTTTTATAAACGTAATGAGATAACAGATCGTTCAAATCATTTGTGGCTACTAGGAAAGCCATGATTAGTAAGAATATATATATATATATATATATATATATATATATATATATATATATATATATGGCTTAGACAGAAGCGTCTATCTTTTTAAATTTGGATTTTTAATGTAACTATAACAACAAAGACATTTCGATTTCATTTTTGCCTTGAAAAAGTCGGAAGACGAAACGCGTCGGCAAAATGTAAGATTTTCATTTTATACCAATCTGTCTTTGATCTGGAAATTTAACTATATATATATATATATATATATATATATATATACATATATATAGATAGATATAAGATACCGCACATTGAGTAGTGGTGTTAATAAAATAGTGCTCGATGTAATATAACGATATAACGGTCAATTCCTGCTCAGCAACTGAATATTGCGTTGTGCATGAAACTCCAAATCGTGCTACGGGTGAGGAATAATATATATTTATTAAAAAAATATATATATATATATATATATATATATATATATATATATATATATATATATATATATATATATATTCTTCTCCTGGGTAAAATAGCAGGACAGACTGGGTTCTATAGCCTTGGATGGCAACTGGTCTAGGAGAAGGACAACTCTGAATTCAAAACCTGCAGAGGGTCGTTTGGGAACCTTTATGCCATTCGGTGCACGAGGTCTCTGTATTCGTTCCTTCAAAAAGTGTGAATGGTCCTGCACGAGGCCTTCACCACTATAATCAAATCTCATGTGCCGGTGTCGGGCTGTCGGTTTCCTGGGAGTCCGGGAGAGTCGACTACTATATATATATATATATATATATATATATATATATATATATATATATATATGATTCAATGTAATACATTATAACCATGAAATATTAGTGCCTTTTATATTATATATATATATATGTGTGTGTGTCTGTACTATTCTACGAAGCCAGTATATATATACACACGTGACGCATGTTTGACCAATGAGAAATACCAAAAATCATAACATTCCAGTATTCTCTTTCTTGGCTTTTTTTATTTTTATTCTCGATCTCTGACAAAGCCTTAATAAATGTGAAACATGTTAGATTAAGATTCATTTCCTTCGTTCTTTATTTGATTTTATCGCACACACACACGCGCGTGCGCGCACATATCAGGACCTTTGAATAAGTTCTCGGTGTTTTCAAAGAAATGCCGTTACCAGAACAGCGTGCATGTAGTTTCAGATGGTAACGCATCTATAAGGAAGTACAATAAGCAAGCTTGAAATTCAGTTTTTTCCATTTCGCCGAAGTGTAAACATCTTTATTTTTCATAGCAATAAACATGTCCGATTTCCAAAGTGTATTTTACTGCACTATTTTATTCAAAAGAAATTTGCAGCTGAAGCACACAAAATTCTTGTTGAGACTTACGGCGACTTATGTCGGAAACAACATGCAGAGATTGCTTTAGACACTTCAAAATAATGAGCGAATATAAAGAACGCTCGGGCGCACCGAAAATGTTTGAAGACAAAAAATTGGAGGTGATTACTTCATGAAGACTCATGTCAGGCGGAAGATGGACTTAGAGAATCATTAGGAGTTGATCACACAACAGTTTCAAAACGTTTGAAAGGACATTGGATGCCGTACGAGTTGAAGCTGAGAGATGTCGAACAGCGTCTTGTCACGTGTGAACAGCTGCTTCAACAGCAGAAAAGAAAAGTTTTTTTTTGCATTGTATCGTGACCGGCGATGAAAAATAGATACACTACGATCACCCTAAGCGTAGAAGATCGTGGGGTAAGCCCGGCCATGCATCAACATCGGCGTACAACCGAATATCTATCGTTCGACGCTTCTGCCCTGCATCTGGTGGGATGAGCTGGGTGTAGTTTATATTGTGATGAGACACGGTTCTAGTTCTTTCTGGCTAATAGTAGGGTTCGGGTGTAGCGCAAACACTAAGTGACAAGGAATAAGGCATCGTGAAGTTGATGGTGGTATCTTAATGATGTGGGGTGTGTTCATGTGGTATGGATTGAGTCCGCTAGTTTGCACAAACATATCACTGAGCTGCAACGTTGGACTACTTTGTGACCATTTGCTTCTATTCATGAACACCATGTACCTCAAAAATAGGTTATTAGGATAATAATGGACAGCGTAATTGCGACCAAGTTGTATAGAATTGGTCAATAGCATTCTGGAGATGGTATGGTATGACCACGTTCGTGCGTGTTAGGTTAATTTGAGCATTTACTGGAACGTAGCGGAAGAAGTATATTTTCACTTAAGACCCTACACAAATATCGAGGAGTTATCATGACGACGTGGCTCAATATCTCTACAGCAGTCTGCCGATCGAATCGATGTCACGAAAAGTTACTGCACTTGGCTGGGCTAGAGATGGTCGTACACCCATATCTTCTTCTTTATTGTATACAGTGATTGAGAACGAAACAACAACAAATCAACTTATATTATTCTACTCAAAAACTCTAACACGACTACAATTGAAAAGAATTTATCTAAGCTTAACATAAAATTTTCTACAACTGCTGCTAAAACAATAAAGGAATTCATTAAAGCAAAACAAAAAAATAACGAGCCAAAACTTGAAAGAGAAGTTTACTCTGTCACCTGTAATAATTTCCACAAGAGAAAACGTCAAGGATTTTAATTAAAACAATATATTCAATGCATTATTTGCTTACCGTAATTGAGTTTGTTCATAATTTTTATTTTAAAATGCTACTTTAATTAAAAGAGAAAGTAATTTACTAAGACGAAAAAGTATGGAAAGTGCTTTAATCGCTTGATCATCTACAGTAAATTTACGTCCAGGTTACTGCCACATTTTACCTATGTTGATAGATCTTCTATATCACTATGTGAGACATTTAATAGCAACATTGATTAAAATATAAACAAAATGAAAAAGAAATAAATGTAATCTGCCAGACTATATACCCAAACACATATTTAAAAAAAAAAAAGTTAAATTTAAAGTTAAAATTTCAGCGTCCCTTTCCTTTTTTGAATGTGTAATCATTTCAATGTGACCATCACTTTAGTCCAATAAAGTTCTAAAAGACGAAATGCATCACAAGAAGATTTTTTTTCACTTTTTCATAGATTTTTCCTAAAATTATTCTTATATGTAAAAATGCATATATTGTTTTACCATATATATATATATATATATATATATATATATATATATATATATATATATATTGACTTCAATATAATATTGTATATAAGTTAATAAAATCTTTGAAGATCGTTTTTTTAGAAAACGTATAAATTTTTCCGTGGAGATGTTAATTATGAGATATTTTATTAGAAGTGGGGAAACTGCTACTTAATATTTGTGTAGTTTGTTGCAATAGAAGAAAAGGGGAAAAAGAGACATTTGAACTGTTTGTATATAATTAGATTTTTATGTCATGGGGTTTTATTTTGTAGGTTTTCTGAGAAGTCGTGGTTTTGTGGTATATGTATTATTGAATGGTGACGGATGAGATTTTGTGGTGAATGAGCAATTTGTAAAGAATGCATGGGTTGTGAATCTGATTAGCTAGGTCTAGGATAGAAAGTGTTGATCAGTCTTACCTCACTTCCCTCTTGGTCTTGTATCGCAATTGTTTAAACTGAAGGAATAAATAACTCTGTAGAAACCTGTGCGGTATGTTTGTTCTTTTTGAAGAGGATTTTTTTAATGAAACTGGGCGTGGCTATTTTAGTATTTTGATACTGTTTTTAGTACTCATTGTTTTAGTTAACTGCATTGTTTTTGTAACATTTTATGTATGTGTTTTGGCGTGGGGTCTCTCCTATCCAATATTATGGAGGAGTCTCCCCACAGCCCAGATAAGTCTCCACCAGCAACGCCAGCTACGTTAACCGCATGGTCTTCAGAAAAACCAAAGGAGGGGCTGGAATATTACGAGGCCCTAAATGAAAAATATAAGGATTTTATTGACGGTAATGAACCGTTTGTTCTGGAGGCAGTTGCAACGAGAATAATCTCTCTGCTGACTTCAGACGTCAAGTCCCGGAAACTGATAGGCGTCAGTTGGGAAATAATGGAAGAGGCTCTTAAGAGTCTTAATATAGCCATAAAAGTGCTGGTCAAGAAGCATGTGGAATATCCTGCTAGCAACGGAGAATGAAGCGAAAAGTCGAGCCGGAAGTGTTCTCACCACAAAATTGGTGAGGTTACAAACAGTACTTGTGCACTCGCAGGACTAGAATTATGCTGCATGTGGTGTCCGTGGACATATTATTGTATGTATGTATTTGGTTTTATAGAATATTTTATAGAATGTTTTATTTTCAAAACACAGTCAACATATTGTGTCCATGTTCATAGTTGATATTATTAAGTGTCGTTTTTTTGTTTTGTTTTTTATTAATAAGGTTTGCATTATTTTTAGCCTTTTTACATGTAGACGATGATATTATATTTGTATTGTCAACAATTATGTTGCGAATAGAGTCCGTAGGTTTCCATGAGTATTTAAATGAAAGCTAATTGAGCGATGATCAGAAAGATGTATCGTGAGTTTTCTTGTTAAACATGTGGTGTGCCCAATATAATTGTTTACGAATTTTGATTGATTAGGAACACAATTCCTTAATGGACATTTAAATTCGTAAATTTCTATTTAATTTTTAAGAGATTTATTTTTAGCTAAGATTGATTTTAAATTTTTTTTAAAAATAATTAGTCTAATTTTTTGCTCTTGTCTGTAAGATTTTTTTTTCTTAAGACTAGTTTTTCATCTTGTTTTAAATTTTTCATCTGATTTTAAAAAAAATAAATAATTTATGTTTGTATTTTTTGCTTTTTAGAAGGCCTGCTCGATAGTGACGTGACGTCACAAATGTAGTCCATCCAGTGAAACAGACAGTAATCATAAATGTAACGAAAAATTGTAAGAAAAAAATTGGTTTTAGAAAACTTTTTAAAAATACATTTATAAAAGAAAGAAACAGAATTGGATTTTATACAGAAATTTATTTCATATTAATTTTAAACAAATAACCGATAAGAAAAAATGTTGCTGAATGTTTTGTAAAGAAATTAAACATCATGTTACATTTCATTAAATATTTTTAAAGATTGAAATTCGTTCATTATTTTATGTTTCAAATCTGAAAACATTTTTAAAATCATAATCAGTATTGTTTTAATTTGCATGTTTTTATCTTAATTTTAGTAATTATTCTGTAAAGTTACAATATCGTAAGTATTTTTAATGATTATTATTCTTTTACACTACAGAAACAACTCAATTATGAATGAGGAAACAAACAATCAGACGAGCAAATTACAAGTAAATTATAAATAAGAAACAAAAAAACTAAATACAAGAGAAAGTAAATAAATTTGATACAAAAAAAAAAAGAGATTTAAAATTCAAATAATATTTATAGAAAAGTAGGTTACAGACAGACAATTAAAATCATGAACGAATTTCAGTCTTAAGACTGAAATTCGTTCATGATTTTAAATTTAATTGTTTCACATTTGAAAATTTTTTATAAATCATAATCAACATTATTTAATCAACATTTGTTTTAATTTGTTTTTATTTCAGTTTTACTTGTAATCATTATTCTGTAAAGTTACAATTTTTTTAATCATTAAGAAGAGATTATTACTCAAATACAGTAACAACTGAATTATGAATTAGGAACAAACAATAATTAAATAAACAAATTATAATTAAATGATGAATGAATAATTATGATGAATAAATAAAACAATTAAGCATAAATAAGAAACAAATAAATACAAACAAGCAAATAAATTAGATACAAACAATAAATAGATTTAAAAATCAAATAATACTTTCAGAAAAATAGGTTATTGATACAAAATTTAGCTGAATGTTTGAAGTTTTCTTTTTTTGCTTAACTTGTTATTTGTAATATTATTATTTTCCCTAGAACAAAAATTATTTAAAAGAGCATTTGTAGAGCTCCAGACAAACATTCTTTGTATTTTTTCTATATTGTGACCCTCATCACAAGTGTCAACATCAAAAAGAAGCTCATAATCTGCCAAAACATTCAATGTTATATGCATGGCTATTTTTCTTTGATTTACAGAATGAAGAAAAGAATGATTTTTTATAAGTTTATCAATGACTACATAATTATAGAGAACAAAATTTATAGTTTTATCATTAGGATATAAGAGAGAACCTCTATTAATCCCCTGAAAATAGCTGCTTATTTCAGGTATTTCTTCCACATTATCTGTTACACTTCCAGATATTAAATCTTTGCAACTATTGCATTTAATTTTCTTAAAAACTGCATTACAGCAATAACCCGCTAAGTATAGCAGTACAGGTAGAACTTCTCTACAATTATTAACATCATCCTCTTTAACATCAATTCTATATTTATATATATAACTTTTTCTCCTCTGTCACTTCATCCCAGTTTGGTTCTTGCAAACTCTTTAAATCAATTTTAATGCATTGCTGATTAAATGGTGGGCTCAATTTTAAAGCTGATTGCATTCTAATTTTTTTTTCACACTCAAATATTTGATGTATCGAGATATTATACTGATCCCCACTAAGTTGTCGGTATTGACCAAACCTTGCTTCAAGGTGATCAGTTTGAAATTTGCCTGGTAATATGTACGGCATTTTCAGTTCTTCTATGCAATACTTGGTCAGTTCTAGAAATGCATAGGTTGTATGATGCAAAGCAGTGAAGGTTTCCTTTGTTAATTTGCCATTTCTTCCAGAAATGCTATTCCAAGATTCTAACCAGTAACAGAATACAGAGAAAATCTAAAATTTTCTTCATTCATTCTAAGTGGATTGTAGTATTTATTTCTAAGCCGACAACCTTTATATGGCGTTTTAACATTCATTATTGTCCACCAAATATAAAATATGTTTATATATTCTGCAAAATTCTGCAAAATTAGGCAAATATTTCTGTTTTCCTAAAGTCAATAATCCTTGAATAGTATATTCATTAAAAATTTGCAAAACTAAATTAACATTTTGCCTTTCAAGATTAGTGGGTGAAAGTGCTTTTGAGGTTAATTTATAACAATATTTCAAAATTGATTGAGATTCTAAGGCATGAAGTTTCTGTAAGGTAGAAAATGGGGCACTTTGGATATTATCTAATTCATGATTTCCATTATGACAAAATTTGGGGAACAGCATGCATTTATTTGCATCTTTTTGACCAAGCCAATTGTTTCTAATGCATTTTAATATATGGACTGAGTCAAAAAGGAAGAAAAGGGGTCGAGACTTTATAACTGGGTGTGGATATACAATGGAAAGCTTTGGAGGACTGCAAAAGAAAGATATAGCTTTTTTATTTATAGCATTATTATCTGTTATAATTGATAATACTTGAAAGCCTATCTCCTCTAAACCAATTATTATGCATTTAACTATGTCAAATAACTTCTCAGCTTTAAGACATTTAGTTGGTATAACATGCACAACATCTTTATATTGTGAGAATACACTGCTAATCATGAAAGCAAAAGCACTTGTTGCAGCTTCACTGCAGTTGTCAGATAAGCCAACAATATTACCACCCTTATAATCTAAATAAGGTTTTAGATGTATTTCATCAACAAGTAAAGATACTGTGATGTCCTTCTGTACTAGGAGCTTAAATTTATTTTTAATATACATAAGAAAATTGTTATCATGTTGCTCAATCAAAGGATTCATATATGTTGATAATGTTAGTCTTTTAATGGTTGAGTAGCTAGGTAAAATTATATTTTTTGCTGTCTCTTAACAATCTGTACCCTTTTTAGGGGAGCAGTTATATAACAATGAAGAAAATATAATCATTTCTGTTGAATAATAAAGCTTATTTTGTGTCATTAAATTTAGCTGCTCATATATAAATTTAATTGTATTAAAATGTTTGTTTGATTCTTCTTGCACCAATAGTAGAAATGACATTACCAATTTTAATATAAAAATCATATTTTTGTGGTTCAGTTTGCTGTTGTTCTGTGTCCATTTTCTTCATGTTTTCTATCAGAATTTCAAGGGTATTTTGATCAGTTATGTTTAGGAATCTTATAGTCCCCTATTGAATGCATTTCCACCTCTCTACAAAACACATGTACTGCAAAAATCAGATTCAATTACAAGAGACATTTGATTTTTTGGATATGGGGATTTGATGATGCTGAATATAATAAGTGTCTCTTGCTGCCTAACAAAACTCCAGTAATTTCTATCAAGGAAATTTAATTTCCTTCTAGATCATTAACATTATGGAATTTCTTCTGCATTTTATATGCTAAGTCATCATTAATACTTTGATTTAAAGCACTTTTAAGAGCAGAATTCTCTAGTCGGATTCTCCTAGAGTCTGGTGACTAGAAATATGAGGGACAGTTTGGGAAAATTCTAGGAATAGCACCATCACGAAGATATATTTTTTTTTATTTTAACTGCAATTGTGGCACCTGTTATTTTTTTGTCAAAAGCTGACGATTCTCTCCTTATGTCCTCCGGTCGAAAATGTAGTTCACATACCTAAAAAGATTTTGAAAACCAAACCTATTTTAAATTCTTGTGAAAATCTAAGAAAATCAATCAGCAAAAATCTACAATAATATGAAGCATTAATAATTTTAGGAAAAGTGAAGAGAATTCAACAAAAGATTATTAGTGACGAAGCTATGTACAAATAAGAGAAATTTTAACGTTTATTCATTTTTTTAATTTAAAATGATAAATAAAAAACATTCTAATGAATAAAACAATTCTAAAAAATTGTTAAATTATAATAATTTAAAAAAAAAAATCAATTATTTTTATGCCTATAAAAAGATTCCTTTATGAATTTATATCGAAAGTTTATTTTTTATAAAAATTAGATTTCAGCTTTTAAAAACTTTCGCAACTTTGTTTTTGTGAATTATAAAGATATGAAATTATTTTAATCCTCAAAGTTTTAATTGCGTTTAATAACTTTTTAAAACAACACTTTGTTTTGAAATGTGTTGTTACAGACATGAAATTCATAATTCAATTAAAGTTTCATTTAGTCACGAATATAAAACAATTCTAAAAAATCGTTAAAATTATTAGAATTATTTTTTATGCATATAAAATATTCCTTTAGGAATTCATGAATGAATTTAGGTCGAAAATTTCTTTAAAGCTTATTTAAAAAAATGAGTTTTTAGATTTTAAAATGAATGTCTGAAAGTCTAAACTTTCTCGCTAGATTTATGTCTTATTAACTTTATGTTATGAATTACAAAGACATGGTATTAATTTTGTCATTAAAGTTTCAATAAAATTTACTTATTTTTTAATACAAAAAATACTCACTCTGCTGAATTTAGTTGGTACTGAAAAATGATCTCTTCTGATTGTACGAATCCAAATGTCAGATAATTTTTTATCTTTTAGGGAAAGAAAATACATGTACTTTAGGGCCGTTTTTATAATTCCCTTTGCAATTTGGTACAACAACGCACCTATAAGGCATTGTTTTTGTTTTAAATTAATTCAATATCTAAAAGAAAGTATTAATAAACAATTTAAAAATGCCGCCGTAAAAAATCTGATACAAAAAACAAACGACACACGCTCTTGAAAAGTCGGACTCAATATGATGACGTCACATTTCTCCTTAACCCAATCAAACAGGCCTTCTATATCGGTAATGGTTCTCTCAAATTTTCAATAACAAACAAATCCTGTTTAGACTTTGATTTTGGAGTTTCTAATAAAGCCTCCACACGGCCGATAACTTTTATCTGGTGGTAACCTGGTCCATATAGTTATTTGTTATATTTTTGAATAATTGGGGGAGTTTTTTTTTTTTAATATCTACTGGGGATTACCGTTACATCTGCTCCAGTATCAATTTGAAATGAATTACTTTATTACTTTAGCTTTGTAGTAACTTTAACTTCAGTTTGCCAGGCTTCTTCTGTGACCGCGTTAATTCTATCGTTAGTAGTAATTAATTCCAAGGACGTAGTGTGGTTCTTCTTCCCTTATTACTCAAATTTTAGACCTGCCAGTTTTACACTTATTTACATAATGTCCTTTTCTTGAACACTTTCGGCAAATTGCATTTTTGGTTGGACAGTCGTTCTGGGAGTGTGACATGGAATATTGCCACAACGTAGACATTTATTTGTACTTCTTTTATGACGTACTCTATCTTGAGGCTTCTTTTTAGATTTTTTTTTTTTTGTGTGTCATTCTTACGTTTGCTTCTGTTGCATTTGTGTCTAAAGAAATAGTTCGAGCTTGTTGCTTGGAAGTTTCGTGTCTATACGTTTGTCTAGGATAAGCCTTGTATCCTTTAAAAACTTTTCCCTGTCTGTATCCTCTTTAATCCCTACAACTATTCGAATTAGTCTGCCTTACATTTCTCCAAAATTGCAGCCTTTTTGTTAACTGCTGAGGCGCAGCGTCATATGCCCTGTACTCTCTGAAGCTTCTTGCTATCAAATATGATTCATTTTGATTCATAAGTTTCTCCAACAAAAATTCTTCGAATTTCGTTATTACTACTAATTTTTCTTTTCTGTCTTCATTATCGAATTTCAACCCCTCGTAAATCTTGTATGCGTATTTTCTATTATTGACAAAAAGACAGATGCTTGGTATGTATTATCAGGTTCTAGTCGACCGGCTTTTGAGTAATTTCAAAAATTTCGAATCCAACTTTTCCAGTTAGTTTGACAAATTGCAGGAGGTTGGATATTTGCCATAAATTGCCTTTGGTTATCGTGTCCTTGTTTAGAATTTTGTACAATAGTCAAGTCATCAATTAGACCAAACTTTTTTTTTTAACAAAGAGAACATTTTTTCTTTTTACGTTATAAACTGTTCATAGTTTAAATGCAAAGAAAAAAAATTTGAAAAAACAAATGACTTTATTTACAATTTCTTGTATTTTTTTTTTTTTTTTTTTGCACTTGTATATTCCATTGCCTTTTTTTTTCGTGGTAACGTTTTTTTGTTTTGTTTTGTTTTTTTGAGGACACCGTGTGGCATAATTTAGGCGTATTAAATTACAGGAGGGGGAAAGAAGAGAAGATGAATTCTATAACTGTTTGTTTTGACGCCTAAACTCGTTAACGCATAGAATTTCAGCTCTACCCTCCTGATTCATACTCTGTATAGCGAAGGCAGACACCATTTCTTGACAGGGAGGTAACCGTAAATTACTCCACGCCTGTTACTTCAGGTTGTTTTATGATTCGCACAGATCGAAAAAACAGACGGACACAAGTATACTACTATTATAGATAAATATCTAGTTAAATATTACTATATTTTCCTATATTCAATAAAATCTCACACTATGGTATATACTCTAAATTTTGCAATTTAATCATGGGGATCTTTATTTAAAAATTATGTCATCGCGTATTTCTCACCAATCGTTTCATTGGCCCAATCAAGTAACATCATATATCTACTGCAATACCTTTTTCAAACTGAATAGTATTTTCACACCACAATCGCCATTATACAAAAGTTTCTCAATGAAAGATTTAATTATTAATTCACTATTATATGTAAATGTAGTATTTTGAAGTGAGAAACTGATGAATTGATGTTGAAAAATATTTTTAAGATCTAACCATGAAATTAAATATATTTACAGATATTTAGTGTATACTAGCATTTCATTTAAACAATGATTGAGAAATAAGTTAACTGGTCAGATATATTAACGAAACGGATTAGAGTACGAAAATAATTAAATGAGAATTATTTTAATCCCAGTACTCCGAAATCGATGAAAAGTGTGAACAACATACTCAAACATTATGCGTTTCTCTCCTTTAATGAAGAAAGGAAACGGAAATAAACTGAAACTATTTTTATGACGACTTACACTTCAGCTAAGTTTAAAAATCAATTGTATTTTAATGTATATTTTAGGATTGTACTGATTAGTCATTTCTAGACTGCAAGATATGTCATGAAAGTCGAGATCGTGTCTATGTAGACGACTCTCATGTTAGAAGCCTTCAACATCCAAGTATCTTTTCTCGAATTCCATCAAAAAATATTGTCGATTATTTTTATTTGAGAGTTTAAAACAGAAATTAACCTATCAGAAAACGTTTCGTTTTATTTAATCCTTTCTGTGTTTCGTTCAATTCACGACGCCCACTTAATGCATCCTTTATCCAACCGTGGCAACCGCACATTTGCACGGAACAGAGACATCTAGATCAAAACCTTTCAATAAGCATCGGCGCTTCTAAAAAGACATTCGGATCTATCAGGAAAAGAACGCTTGTTCCCTACTTTCTTCCAAACCACTGCAGCGAACAGCCGATTTGACAATTTGGTCATCTGAGAAGCCAATAATATTGTAGTATTAACAAAATCTTACTACAGCATCTACGAAATTAAAAGTAGCATCAGAGTAGCTCAACGTCCTCAAAGCTTAATTTTCTTTTTGGGGTGGGAGGAGGAAATCTCTACGGACGTCTCAGGCAATTGCCTAGAAGGAAACTCACTGATGAAAAAAAAATACATCTTTGACATCACAATCCTTTCGGTTCACTATGCTTGGCCATATCTTGTGAACACCTGTGGTGTCGATAATGAACACAATAGCATTCCACTTTAAAACTTCATAACCATAAGCCCGAGGGTTATTCCGCATAGTTCCTGACCTCTGCGTGAAAATACCTGCAACTGTTGTGCATAACCCTCTTAAATCCATGTTTACGAATATACACCCACCCACGTAGGCACATATACACCCACACACGCATATATATATATATATATATATATATATATATATATATATATAATAGCCTACAAAATTTTTGGGCCACCTTGACAATTTAATGCGTCTTGTTAATTTTACCCCGAAATCGAGAGTGATTAGCAATATATTGTTCTCAGTACATTTTATGATCTTTGAGGTCCAGAAGACGTTTCTTCATTTTCATTAATGTTATATGTTGGATGATAGAGCATCTTAAATAATGTTGACAAAACGGTTATGCAAAAAATACTGGGCCACCAAAAAAATTTAACATTTGTGGTTTTTTTTAAACTAAAAAAGTAATCTTTATTATTATAGAAAGTACAAAAGTATGGAGTTAGTAATTAATGTCGCTGCATTTGGCTCAGAGTAATGGTCTCACTTCATTGTGGAATTGAATGGAATATGTTCAAGATTTTAGCATGGGGAATTATATCCATTCGTCTTGGCAATAGTGCCAAAGCTGTTAGAGATTAGGTGGTTTTCATTAGGGGACTTGTTTCTTCATTTCCTACTATAAGGCTTCAATTATATTGAGATCAGAACTTTTTGCTGCTATAAGCCCTTTCAAGTTGTTTGCTGTAATACTCTGCGGACTGTATTGAAATCCTCACTGTTAGGACTGAATTCACTTCTCCGGCTGTTAATTTTTGGATTGCCTACCGAGACTTTCACAATATCTCTTTCGTTTCTCTGGCTAACTTTTGTGGATTTCGGTTTTTCTTTGCACTTAAAACACTTCCATTGGTAGCAAAAGCCTTTTAGTTGGTTTCAACACTGTTTTCGAAAAATTTATATCTGCCTTGAGTCATCTTCTTCTTCAAAACCAAAACCTTTATTTCAGCAGAAATTTTCACCATGTAAAATGCAAACTAATGTTCAAGTCCAGCGACTTCCCAAGACACCTTACACTCATGTTAATAAGATGGAACAATTGCTACTTAGACCTTTGCATATTATGATCATTTTTCATTGGCCCAATAGTTATGCAAGTCCTTTTTCAGCCTCAAGCTATTTACAGCGGTGTATCGGTACCTACGAAAACGCAACAACTTATTTTCAATATTCAAGATACATAGGCACTACTTTAAAAGCATACTGCTAAAGCAATCTTAACGTCTTAATTAAATAAAAGGTGTATAATAATTTTATGTAATTGGTCAAAAAACCTCTACACGCCATTGTGTATATATATATATATATATATATATATATATATATATATATATATATAATTGTGTATTTGAGCAGGAACCTCTTTTAAATGAATTGCATGTGGAATATCCTGCTAGCAACGGAGAATGAAGCGAAAAGTCGAGTTGAAGTGTTCTCACCACAAAATTGGTGAGGTTACAAACAGTACTTGTGCACTCGCAGGACTAGAATTATGCTGCATGTGGTGTCCGTGGACATATTATTGTATGTATGTATTTGGTTTTATAGAATATTTTATAGAATGTTTTATTTTCAAAACACAGTCAACATATTGTGTCCATGTTCATAGTTGATATTATTAAGTGTCGTTTTTTGTTTTGTTTTTATTAATAAGGTTTGCATTATTTTTAGCCTTTTTTTACATGTAGACGATGATATTATATTTGTATTGTCAACAATTATGTTGCGAATAGAGTCCGGTAGGTTTCCATGAGTATTTAAATGAAAGCTAATTGAGCGATGATCAGAAAGATGTATCGTGAGTTTTCTTGTTAAACATGTGGTGTGCCCAATATAATTGTTTACGAATTTTGATTGATTAGGAACACAATTCCTTAATGGACATTTAAATTCGTAAATTTCTATTTAATTTTGATCTAAGAGATGAATTATTATTTTTAGCTGTAAGATTGGCGGTTTTAAATTTTTTGTAATAAATAATTAGTCTAATTTTTTTGCTCTTGTCTACAGGTGCCGTGCATTTTTTTATGTTCTTAAGACTAGTTTCATCTTGTTTGTAATTATCATTCATCTGATTTTTATAAAAAAAATATTAATGCTATTGTTTATGTTTGTATTCTCATCGTTGCTATTAGCTACCTTAGACAGAAAAGGCCTAATATGGAAATCCAAGAAACTACCGCGCACTATTTGCAACATACATGTTGACAATACAAGTACAATAGCATCGTCTACATGTAAAAAAAGATTAAAATAATGGAAGCCTTATTAATAAAAACAAAAAAATCAACACTCAATAATATCAACTATGAACATGGACAGAAAATATGTTGACTGTGTTCTGAAAATAAAACATTCTATAATACTAAATACATATACAACAATCCATTTCCAGTCAACAGAAAATATATTTCATCCTTGAAAAAGTATAGCCGAAATTTGGATCAGTCCAAGGCATTTGATAGGGTTCACCATCGCTACTTGGATGCTGTCCTGCAGGCCGCCGCATTCGAACCGGTAGATTAGCCTCCTGTATCGCTCACCCAGTGCTGTGGCGTGACCACCGATATAGAAGGCCTGCTCGATAGTGACGTGACGTCACAAATGTAGTCCATCCAGTGAAACAGACAGTAATCATAAATGTAACGAAAAATTGCAAGAAAAAAAAAATGGTTTTAGTAGAAAACTTTTAAAAAATACATTTATAAAAGAAAGAAACAGAATTGGATTTTATACAGAAATTTCTTTCATATTAATTTTAAACAAATAACCGATAAGAAAAAATGTTGCTGAATGTTTTGTAAAGAAATTAAACATCATGTTACATTTCATTAAATATTTTTAAAGATTGAAATTCGTTCATTATTTTATGTTTCAAATCTGAAAACATTTTTAAAATCATAATCAGTATTGTTTTTAATTTGCATGTTTTATCTTAATTTTAGTAATTATTCTGTAAAGTTACAATATCGTAAGTATTTAATGATTATTATTCTTTACACTACAGAAACAACTCAATTATGAATGAGGAAACAAACAATCAGACGAGCAAATTACAAGTAAATTATAAATAAGAAACAAAAAAAACTAAATACAAGAAAAGTAAATAAATTTGATACAAAAAGAGATTTAAAATTCAAATAATACTTATAGAAAAGTAGGTTACAGACAGACAATTAAAATCATGAACGAATTTCAGTCTTAACTGAATTTCGTTCTTAACGAATTTCAGACTGAAATTCGTTCATGATTTTAATTGTTTCATTTGAAAATTTTTTATAAATTTCAACATTATAAATCATAATCAACATTATAAATCATAATCAACATTGTTTTAATTTGCATGTTTTATTTCAGTTTTACTTGTAATCATTATTCTGTAAATTTACAATTTTTGTAATCATTAAGAGATTATTACTCAAATACAGTAACAACTGAATTATGAATTAGGGAACAAACAATAATTAAATAAACAAATTATAATTAAATGATGAATGAATAATTACGATGAATAAATAAAACAATTAAGCATAAATAAGAAACAAATAAATACAAACAAGCAAATAAATTAGATACAAACAATAAATAGATTTAAAAATCAAATAATACTTTCAGAAAAATAGGTTATTGATACAAAATTTAGCTGAATGTTTGAAGTTTTCTTTTTTTGCTTACTTGTTATTTGTAATATTATTATTTTCCCTAGAACAAAAATTATTTAAAAGAGCATTTGTAGAGCTCCAGACAAACATTCTTTGTATTTTTTCTATATTGTGACCCTCATCACAAGTGTCAACATCAAAAGAAGCTCATAATCTGCCAAAACATTCATGTTATATGCATGGCTATTTTTCTTTTGATTTACAGAATGAAGAAAAGAATGATTTTTTATAAGTTTATCAATGACTACATAATTATAGAGAACAAAATTTATAGTTTTATCATTAGGATATAAGAGAGAACCTCTATTAATCCCCTGAAAATAGCTGCTTATTTCAGGTATTTCTTCCACATTATCTCTTACACTTCCAGATATTAAATCTTTGCAACTATTGCATTTAATTTTCTTAAAAACTGCATTACAGCAAATAACCGCTAAGTATAGCATTACAGGTAGAACTTCTCTACAATTATTAACATCAGCCTCTTTAACATCAATTCTATATTTATATATATAACTTTTCTCCTCTGTCACTTCATCCCAGTTTGGTTCTTGCAAACTCTTTAAATCAATTTTAATGCATTGCTGATTAAATGGTAAGCTCAATTTTAAAGCTGATTGCATTCTAATTTTTTTTCACACTCAAATATTTGACGTATCGAGATATTATACTGATCCCCACTAAGTTGTCGGTATTGACCAAACCTTGCTTCAAGGTGATCAGTTTGAAATTTGCCTGGTAATATGTACAGCATTTTCAGTTCTTCTATGCAATACTTGGTCAGTTCTAGAAATGCATAGGTTGTATGATGCAAAGCAGTGAAGGTTTCCTTTGTTAATTTGCCATTTCTTCCAGAAATGCTATTCCAAGATTCTAACCAGTAACAGAATACAGAGAGAAATCTAAAATTTTCTTCATTCATTCTAAGTGGATTGTAGTATTTATTTCTAAGCCGACCACCTTTATGTGGCGTTTTAACATTCATTATTGTCCACCAAATATAAAATATGTTTATATATTCTGCAAAATTAGGCAAATATTTCTGTTTTCCTAAAGTCAATAATCCTTGAATAGTATATTCATTAAAAATTTGAAAAACTAAATTAACATTTTGCCTTTTAAGATTAGTGGGTGAAAGTGCTTTTGAGGTTAATTTATAACAATATTTCAAAATTGATTGAGATTCTAAGGCATGAAGTTTCTGTAAGGTAGAAAATGGGGCACTTTGGATATTATCTAATTCATGATTTCCATTATGACAAAGTTTGGGGAACAGCATGCATTTATTTGCATCTTTTTGACCAAGCCAATTGTTTCTAATGCATTTTAATATATGGACTGAGTCAAAAAGGAAGAAAAGGGTCGAGACTTTATAACTGGGTGTGGATATACAATGGAAAGCTTTGGAGGACTGCAAAAGAAAGATATAGCTTTTTTATTTATAGCATTATTATCTGTTATAATTGATAATACTTGAAAGCCTATCTCCTCTAAACCAATTATTATGCATTTAACTATGTCAAATAACTTCTCAGCTTTAAGACATTTAGTTGGTATAACATGCACAACATCTTTATATTGTGAGAATACACTGCTAATCATGAAAGCAAAAGCACTTGTTGCAGCTTCACTGCTGTTGTCAGATAAGCCAACAATATTACCACCCTTATAATCTAAATAAGGTTTTAGATGTATTTCATCAACAAGTAAAGATACTGTGATGTCCTTCTGTACTAGGAGCTTAAATTTATTTTTAATATACATAAGAAAATTGTTATGTTGCTCAATCAAAGGATTCATATATGTTGATAATGTTAGTCTTTTAATAGTTGAGTAGCTAGGTAAAATTATATTTTTGCTGTCTCTTAACAATCTGTACCCTTTAGGGGAGCAGTTATATAACAATGAAGAAAATATAATCATTTCTGTTGAATAATAAAGCTTATTTTGTGTCATTAAATTTAGCTGCTCATATATAAATTTAATTGTATTAAAATGTTTGTTTGATTCTTCTTGCACCAATAGTAGAAATGACATTACCAATTTTAATATAAAAATCATATTTTGTGGTTCAGTTTGCTGTTGTTCTGTGTCCATTTTCTTCATGTTTTCTATCAGAATTTCAAGGGTATTTTGATCAGTTACATGTTTAGGAATCTTATAGTCCCCTATTGAATGCATTTCCACCTCTCTACAAAACACATGTACTGCAAAATCAGATTCAATTACAAGAGACAGATTGATTTTTGGATATGGGGATTTGATGATGTTGAATATAATAAGTGTCTTTGCTGCCTAACAAAACTCCAGTAATTTCTATCAAGGAAATTTAATTTCCCTTCTAGATCATTAACATTATGGAATTTCTTCTGCATTTTATATGCTAAGTCATCATTAATACTTTGATTTAAAGCACTTTTAAGAGCAGAATTCTCTAGTCGGATTCTCCTAGAGTCTGGTGACTAGAAGTATTCAATGAAGATAAATATGAGGGACAGTTTGGGAAAATTCTAGGAATAGCACCATCACGAAGATATATTTTTTTTAGTTTAACTGCAATTGTGGCACCTGTTATTTGTCAAAAGCTGACGATTCTCTCCTTATTTCCTCCGGTCGAAAATGTAGTTCACATACCTAAAAAGCTTTTGAAAACCAAACCTATTTTAAATTCTTGTGAAAATCTAAGAAAATCAATCAGCAAATATGAAGCATTAATAATTTTAGGAAAAGTGAAGAGAATTCAACAAAAGATTATTAGTGACGAAGCTATGTACAAATAAGAGAAATTTTAACATTTATTCATTTTTTTAATTTAAAATGATAAATAAAAAACATTCTAATGAATAAAACAATTCTAAAAATTGTTAAATTATAATAATTTAAAAAAAAATCAATTATTTTATGCCTATAAAAAGATTCCTTTATGAATTTATATCGAAAGTTTATTTTTATAAAAATTAGATTTCAGCTTTTAAAAACTTTCGCAACTTTGTTTTTGTGAATTATAAAGATATGAAATTATTTTAATCCTCAAAGTTTTAATTGCGTTTAATAACTTTTTAAACAACACTGTTTTTGAAATGTTGTTACAGACATGAAATTCATAATTCAATTAAAGTTTCATTTAGTCAACAATTCTAAAAATCGTTAAAATTATTAGAATTATTTTTATGTATATAAAATATTCCTTTAGGAATTCATGAATGAATTTAGGTCGAAAAATTTCTTTAAAGCTTATTTAAAAAATGAGTTTTAGATTTTAAAAGCAACACGTACGAGAATGAATGTCTGAAAGTCAAACTTTCTCGCTAGATTTATGTCTTATTAACTTTATGTTATGAATTACAAAGACATGGTATTAATTTTGTCATTAAAGTTTCAATAAAATTTACTTATTTTTTAATACAAAAATACTCACTCTGCTGAATTTAGTTGGTACTGAAAAATGATTGTACGAATCCAAATGTCAGATAATTTTTTATCTTTTAGGGAAAGAAAATACATGTACTTTAGGGCCGTTTTTATAATTCCCTTTGCAATTTGGTACAACGACGCACCTATAAGGCATTGTTTTTGTTTTAAATTAATTCAATATCTAAAAGAAAGTATTAATAAACAATTTAAAAATGCCGCCGTAAAAAATCTGATACAAAAAAGTAAACAAACGACACGCTTCTTGAAAGTCGGACTCAATATGATGACGTCACATTTCTCCTTAACCCAATCAAACAGGCCTTCTATATCGGTGGTCACGGCTGTGGTGCCGGTGAAAGGAAGGCGGTCGCGCGCTTTTACACTGTCTCGGTCGGTTCGTCAGGGTTGTCCACTGTCGCCCCTATTTCACGCTTTGGCTTTGGAGCTTCTTCTTCGCCGATTAAGAGGCATGTAATATTTCGAATACGTTACAGTACATGTGCTAGAAAAAAAACATATGAGCAACGTACCATGCCCCACTTAAGTTTTAATTGATGATATCAATTGCACTTGCAACGAAAAGCGAAATTATAGTTAAACCTTTAATAAAGAATTGTTTTTAAACCGTCACTCAATTCTATATTTAAATTTAGCTAGAAGTTAATAATTTAATTTTTAACTGCGTGTAACTACAGTAGTTATAACCTATTGTGGCGTAATTTAAATTACAGGAGGAGGAAAGAAGATGAAGTCTTTAACTGTTTGTTTTGACGTCCAAACTCGTTAACGCGTAGAATTTAAAATCGCCCCACCTCATTCATGCTCTGTTTTTATAACGAAGGCAGATGCCATTTCTCGAAAAGGGAGGTAACCGTGAATTACTCCGCATCCCATTTCGGGACATCATGAGAAGTGGCAATTCTTCTCTATATTTGTGGTCTTCACTTTTTATAGAATTCATCCTCTTCAGTAGATGAGTTTTAATTGCTGGTGCCCCCAGTAATGGTTCTCTCAAATTTTCAATAACAAACAAATCCTGTTTAGACTTTGATTTTGGAGTTTCTAATAAAGCCTCCACACGGCCGATAACTTTTATCTGGTGGTAACCTGGTCCATATAGTTATTTGTTATATTTTTGAATAATTGGGGAGTTTTTTTTTTTTTTAATATCTACTGGGGATTACCGTTACATCTGCTCCAGTATCCAATTTGAAATGAATTACTTTATTACTTAGCTTTGTAGTAACTTTAACTTCAGTTTGCCAGGCTTCTTCTGTGACCGCGTTAATTCTATCGTTAGTAGTAATTAATTCCAAGGACGTAGTGTGGTTCTTCTTCCCTTATTACTCAAATTTTAGACCTGCCAGTTTTACACTTATTTACATAATGTCCTTTTCTTGAACACTTTCGGCAAATTGCATTTTTGGTTGGACAGTCGTTCTGGGAGTGTGACATGGAATATTGCCACAACGTAGACATTTATTTGTACTTTTTATGACGTACTCTATCTTGAGGCTTCTTTTTTAGATTTTTTTTTGTGTGTCATTCTTACGTTTGCTTCTGTTGCATTTGTGTCTAAAGAAATAGTTCGAGCTTGTTGCTTGGAAGTTTCGTGTCTATACGTTTGTCTAGGATAAGCCTTGTATCCTTTAAAAACTTTTCCCTGTCTGTATCCTCTTTAATCCCTACAACTATTCGAATTAGTCTGCCTTACATTTCTCCAAAATTGCAGCCTTTTGTTAACTGCTGAGGCGCAGCGTCATATGCCTATGTACTCTCTGAAGCTTCTTGCTATCAAATATGATTCGTACGATTCATAAGTTTCTCCAACAAAAAATTCTTCGAATTTCGTTATTACTACTAATTTTTCTTTCTGTCTTCATTATCGAATTTCAACCCCTCGTAAATCTTGTATGCGTATTTTCCTATTATTGACAAAAAGACAGATGCTTGGTATGTATTATCAGGTTCTAGTCGACCGGCTTTTGAGTAATTTCAAAAATTTCGAATCCAACTTTTCCAGTTAGTTTGACAAATTGCAGGAGGTTGGATATTTGCCATAAATTGCCTTTGGTTATCGTGTCCTTGTTTAGAATTTTGTACAATAGTCAAGTCATCAATTAGACCAAACTTTTTTTTTAACAAAGAGAACATTTTTTCTTTTTTACGTTATAAACTGTTCATAGTTTAAATGCAAAGAAAAAAAATTTGAAAAAACAAATGACTTTATTTACAATTTCTTGTATTTTTTTTTTTTTTTTTTTTAGTGCACTTGTATATTCCATTGCCTTTTTTTTCGTGGTAACGTTTTTTTGTTTTGTTTTGTTTTTTTGAGGACACCGTGTGGCATAATTTAGGCGTATTAAATTACAGGAGGGGGAAAGAAGAGAAGATGAATTCTATAACTGTTTGTTTTGACGCCTAAACTCGTTAACGCATAGAATTTCAGCTCTACCCTCCTGATTCATACTCTGTATAGCGAAGGCAGACACCATTTCTTGACAGGGGAGGTAACCGTAAATTACTCCACGCCTGTTACTTCAGGTTGTTTATGATTCGCACAGATCGAAAAACGGACGGACACAAGTATACTACGCTATTATAGATAAATATCTAGTTAAATATTACTATATTTTCCTATATTCAATAAAATCTCACACTATGGTATATACTCTAAATTTTGCAATTTAATCATGGGGATCTTTATTTAAAATTATGTCATCGCGTATTTCTCACCAATCGTTTCATTGGCCCAATCAAGTAACATCATATATCTACTGCAATACCTTTTTCAAACTGAATAGTATTTTCACACCACAATCGCCATTATACAAAAGTTTCTCAATGAAAGATTTAATTATTAATTCACTATTATATGTAAATGTAGTATTTTGAAGTGAGAAACTGATGAATTGATGTTGAAAAATATTTTAAGATCTAACCATGAAATTAAATATATTTACAGATATTTAGTGTATACTAGCATTTCATTTAAACAATGATTGAGAAATAAGTTAACTGGTCAGATATATTAACGAAACGGATTAGAGTACGAAAATAATTAAATGAGAATTATTTTAATCCCAGTACTCCGAAATCGATGAAAAGTGTGAACAACATACTCAAACATTATGCGTTTCTCTCCTTTAATGAAGAAAGGAAACGGAAATAAACTGAAACTATTTTTATGACGACTTACACTTCAGCTAAGTTTAAAAATCAATTGTATTTTAATGTATATTTTAGGATTGTACTGATTAGTCATTTCTAGACTGCAAGATATGTCATGAAAGTCGAGATCGTGTCTATGTAGACGACTCTCATGTTAGAAGCCTTCAACATCCAAGTATCTTTTCTCGAATTCCATCAAAAATATTGTCGATTATTTTTATTTGAGAGTTTAAAACAGAAATTAACCTATCAGAAAACGTTTCGTTTTTATTTAATCCTTTCTGGTGTTTCGTTCAATTCACGACGCCCACTTAATGCATCCTTTTATCCAACCGTGGCACCGCACATTTGCACGGAACAGAGACATCTAGATCAAAACCTTTCAATAAGCATCGGCGCTTCTAAAAAGACATTCGGATCTATCAGGAAAAGAACGCTTGTTCCCTACTTTCTTCCAAACCACTGCAGCGAACGGCCGATTTGACAATTTGGTCATCTGAGAAGCCAATAATATTGTAGTATTAACAAAATCTTACTACAGCATCTACGAAATTATAAAAGTAGCATCAGAGTAGCTCAACGTCCTCAAAGCTTAATTTTCTTTTGCGGGGTGGGAGGAGGGAAATCTCTACGGACGTCTCAGGCAATTGCCTAGAAGGAAACTCACTGATGAAAAAAAAAAAAATACATCTTTGACATCACAATCCTTTCGGTTCACTATGCTTGGCCATATCTTGTGAACACCTGTGGTGTCGATAATGAACACAATAGCATTCCACTTTAAAACTTCATAACCATAAGCCCGAGGGTTATTCCGCATAGTTCCTGACCTCTGCGTGAAATACCTGCAACTGTTGTGCATAACCCTCTTAAATCCATGTTTACGAATATACACCCACCCACGTAGGCACATATACACCCACGCATATATATATATATATATATATATATATATATATAATAGCCTACAAAATTTTTGGGCCACCTTGACAATTTAATGCGTCTTGTTAATTTTACCCCCGAAATCGAGAGTGATTAGCAATATATTGTTCTCAGTACATTTTATGATCTTTGAGGTCCAGAAGACACGTTTCTTCATTTTCATTAATGTTATATGTTGGATGATAGAGCATCTTAAATAATGTTGACAAAACGGTTATGCAAAAATACTGGGCCACCAAAAAAAATTTAACATTTCAGGTTTTTTTTTTTAAACTAAAAAGTAATCTTTATTATTATAGAAAGTACAAAAGTATGGAGTTAGTAATTAATGTCGCTGCATTTGGCTCGAGTAATGGTCTCACTTCATTGTGGAATTGAATGGAATATGTTCAAGATTTTAGCATGGGGAATTATATCCATTCGTCTTGGCAATAGTGCCAAAGCTGTTAGAGATTAGGTGGTTTTCATTAGGGGACTTGTTTCTTCATTTCCTACTATAAGGCTTCAATTATATTGAGATCAGAACTTTTTGCTGCTATAAGCCCTTTCAAGTTGTTTGCTGTAATACTCTGCGGACTGTATTGAAATCCTCACTGTTAGGACTGAATTCACTTCTCCGGCTGTTAATTTTGGATTGCCTACCGAGACTTTCACAATATCTCTTTCGTTTCTCCTGGCTAACTTTTGTGGATTTCCGGTTTTTCTTTGCACTTAAAACACTTCCATTGGTAGCAAAAGCCTTTTAGTTGGTTTCAACACTGTTTTCGAAAATTTATATCTGCCTTGAGTCATCTTCTTCTTCAAAACCAAAACCTTTATTTCAGCAGAAATTTTCACCATGTAAAAATGCAAACTAATGTTCAAGTCCAGCGACTTCCCAAGACACCTTACACTCATGTTAATAAGATGGAACAATTGCTACTTAGACCTTTGCATATTATGATCATTTTCATTGGCCCAATAGTTATGCAAGTCCTTTTTTCAGCCTCAAGCTATTTACAGCGGTGTATCGGTACCTACGAAAACGCAACAACTTATTTTCCAATATTCAAGATACATAGGCACTACTTTTAAAAAAGCATACTGCTAAGCAATCTTAACGTCTTAATTAAATAAAAGGTGTATAATAATTTTATGTAATTGGTCTAAAACCTCTACACGCCATTGTGTATATATATATATATATATATATATATATATATATATATATATATAATTGTGTATTTGAGCAGGAACCCCTCTTTTAAACAAATTTTCATTAAAGACGAATGACAAGGTACCGCGATTATGTCAGTCGTCTTTAATGGAACTGATATATATGTGTGGGGGTGCATGTGTGTGTTTTGAATATTAGACATATTGTGCCTACTTATTTCATACTAACCCATCCAGTTGTCTAATCCTTTTCTTGATTTTTAAGGTGAAATTCATCAAGGAAGGTGCCGTAGTTTGTTTTGTTTTTTTGGGTTTTTTTTTTTTTTTTTACCCAAGTACTTTCGATATTTTCTAAGTTCGGAATCTCCTGCCTTTTTTTTTGGACGGTTTCCTTGTTTAATTTAGCGAAAGTTGTTAATACTTGCTTTGAGTTCATCTTTGGTGTTACAATGAGTTTTGTCGGTCTCTCTCTCAACTGCGCCTCACACATAATAATCAACGGGCTTGCAAGTCTGGGAAGTAAGGTGTGATGTAATTGCAGAAATTGTCTGACAGCCATGACCGGGTTTTCCTGCTTGTGTGGCATGGTGCAGAGTTCTGTTGCCAGACATATGGTTTTCCAGCAGCCACCCACTCGACCCAGGGCCGTAGCACCTCTTCAAGGCACTTGATGTAGTCCTCCGTGTTGAGTCTGAGGCCCTCACCAACAAATTCGGAATCTCTTTTCTTATCAGAACGATCAGAGTGAGTTTTCCGAGCTGCCATACCTTCGTAATCACCGTTAGACTCATCCAACTCTTTCCGTTTCACACCCAAACACTCTGAAATGTTCGTATTGGAGCTTTTGGCGTGGATGCCAAGCAGTACAGTATGCCGTTTTTAAATTTTTGGCGGATTGAATTGCGTCATGGTGCTCTTTTGCTCACATACGAGGCCCAACTGACCCTACTATACAGTGCAGTCGACAAAATTAAAAACAAACAATGTATATACGCGAAATTAAAAATATAAAATGGCGACAATTTGCAATTTACCCATCGCAGCCTGTATTGTAATTGCGATAAAATAATAGTGATTTAAAAAAGAAAACACCCGAGTTATTTTAGAATTTAAAATTTATCCTTGTAGTTATGGACTTCTTTACAAAGATGCATTTCAATATAAAGGAGCTGACCGGAAATTGGTAGAAATGTAAAATGGCTTTAGTACATACATGTTATGTAACACCGTATTCTCATTCCAGTGGACCCACGTATTCCACAGGACCGGCCGTTGGTCCGGTATGATCCAGTATTACAGGTTAAACACAAGTCTCCGGTTCCCAATGTCAATTCGAAGCCACCCTCCAGCCACGTTGTGAGTGTTTTGATCCTGGAGAGTGGTCATCAGATCGTAGAATCTGGAAGCTCTCCGTTGATTCATCTGCGTGTTCCTCGGGTAAGAATCGGGCTAACAGAAAAAATAAATATAACCAAGTCGATTCAATTTAAAAGGACAAAAGTTTATATATATATATATATATATATATATATATATATATATATATATATATAAACACACACACAAATAATTCTTGTTGCACAAGGTTGAATGTTTCTTGTATGTGAACAATAACCAAACAAACACAAATACTTCAAATAATTTCAGTAAAGGAGAGATGTGGCCTGCGTTTTAACCATTTTTGTTCTGTTCTTAGCGCAACTGCCACAACCTTCGATGTTCCCATTCTCAGTAGTAGTAATAGTAGTAGTAGAATTAGATCAGCAGGAGTAGCGGCACTTAGATGTTAGCGGCGATATTTCGCTTCTTCGTCCTCAGCTTCTGCAACAGACAGCGGACGCTTCCTTTTCAATCTCTGACGTCTCTCCACTCAGTTCGATAGCATTCGAAGACAGACGAACCCAAAAGTTTTCTGCTTCCGTTTGGCTCGCCTCTTTATTAAGAGATCCGGTGACGTATCTGTTTTCCTAGTGCGAAACTCCACTCCTCCGAGAATAAACAATTTACTTTTTCATCGATTGGTTTCTAAGGTTAACAATGACGCTATTGTTTATCACCTCGCTATTAATTATCCTGCCGCTCTTTGTGAACTAGAGATTCTTGTTTTAAAAATAAATTCTAGATCAAAACATCCTTGATTTTAACTTCGATTCTTATAGTGTCAAAATCAATTTCGTTTTGAAAAGTTCCAAATTATTATTGTTTCAGTAATTTTCTATTAGTAATCTGATAGCCTTTGTACACTTACAAAAAGATTGTATTTCGTGTTCTAAATTAACTTTCTGTAACATTTATATTTCAAAGTTATTACAGCATATTAACATCTTGGATATTTGAAAACACCTCTCTTTCATTTGGTGTTTTCTGCTTTATAGCATATCCTCCTTTATTATTCATTATTATTATTTCAGAGGTGTTATCGCCCCTACCACTGTTATATGCACTTTAGTATATTGTTGCTATATTCGTAATAAATTTTGTTGAGGGTTGGTTGATTGATTCAATCAAACAACCCTCAAAAAAAATTATTTTTAACTTATTTTTTAATTAACGTAACATTTTAAGTTGATTAATTATAGTCAGACTCATTACGATAAATGACTAATGAATTGAGTATGTTGTTTTATAAAATATCGATTTTGTGTTCATATAATCTTTTATTTAAACAATTAAACCTCCCTATGAGAAAATGATCCAACTGAAGTGAAGAACTTAACAAAATAAATTGATAATCGATTGCTGACTAATTGCGAACATTGGTCACTCCATTAACATATAAATGCTCCAAAAACATAACAAATTTTTCTTAGTTTACAAAGTATATGTCACGTATTAGAAATTCAAAGTCCCAACGAAACTTATTTCTACAATTCATAAGTACATCTTCAATTTAATGGTCCAACTGCATTTAATCACTATTCCACTCAACCGTATCTTACTATATACTTTTATATTAGGCATATCTACACCAGAAATATCTGTTTCCAAATTTCTATTGCATTTCTCGCATTTTGCTGAATGTAACTACACCATGATATAAGCAGACACATTTATTCTTAAGAATTCATTTCCTTCAATTTCGTTTTTAAGACGGTTTCTAGCGGATCAATTATTATGAAAACCACTTTCATTATAAACTAAAGTAAGCTCATCTAGCTGATAATTATTATTGTGTAGAGTAATCTTAAAATTATTTCTCACAGGGTGCACTCTATATGTGACCGAAGACAACTTTATTAAGAAAGAACATTTATTACAACGACGCAGTAGTTACACTAATCTAAAAATATTGATTCTCATTGTGCTGTTGTATTATACTAAAATATGCATAGTAAATAACTATATCATTCGTCTTCCTTATCGCATCCTGATCGTTTGAATAATCTTACTTTCCTTAGCTAGTTACATCTATTTTAATGCTCCATCATTATTTTATTATTTTCATGCTACATGATTAAGTTATTGTTTTAATGCTCCATAATTACACTCTATATATTTATCTGATGATTTACTGTATCATTCTTGTTTCCACACATCCAATATTTGTTACTTTAATTAGTCTCATCTATTTTAGTTTTTACATAATTAATCCTAATATGCTCGTCCTTAATTGCAATTAATACTGATTCCGCTTTAATTTACAAGTATTTATGTTCGTGTCATTTCATCTACATATAATTTTTAGTGTAGTTTGTATTATTATCCTAAAAAAGAATATTTACATAAAGAACTGTTATCTTAATATATCACAACAATTCAATTAAGATATTTTGTAAAGGTATCAAATTAATCAAATAGAAATAAAACTTAATAAAACTATTAGCGACTCTAGTAATTTAAATGATCACTGTATAAGAGGTCAAAGGAATATGTAACCTACATTTTAACAAATGCTACCGAAAACATATAATTATTCATTTTTCCTATTAACTAATTTGCTTAAATCACTTTAAATTTAAAACTGAAAAATAATTATTTCAGGTAATCGTACATAATAAAAATTAAAATTTCAAATATATATATATATATATATATATATATATATATATATATAGAGAGAGAGAGAGAGAGAGAGAGAGAGAGAGAGAGAGAGAGAAGTGTGTATATATGGGATGACATAATTTTAGAAAGAAATTACTATCTAAGGATCCAGCAAGACTTCAACGATTAAAGTTCAAAGCTCGAAATACGAACCTAATCATTTGTTAAAATACAAAAGCAAAAATTTACAAACTAAATTCTTGATTTACACCTGCAATCTTCTCCAGACATTGAGTGTCGTTTCTCTTAAAATAAATCTCGGCTATTCAGTTCAATCCATGTCAATTGATTTTGTACGATGTACAAATATAGGTGTCAAAAACAAATGCCTAAATTTTTTATTTGATTTTCTTTTTGTGTGACAATGCTATTATTTCCTTAGCCGATTTTACATATTTCTTAGTTTTCCTTAAACAGTACCAGAGCATCAGATTTGTCTATCAATCTGTCTGATTGTGTCAATCAATATATATATATATATATATATATATATATATATATGGAACAGTTTTTTTACCACTAGTAATCAGTACATTCTTGTTTACATAATTTTGTTTGACGTGATTAAATATATGTAAGCCGACTTGTTTAATATTTCAAACCTTTGTTCTCTTTAATTTAACCGTTACCGGTTGGCTATTTTTTAACTGGTAAATTAAATTGACTTCTGAATTAAAATTCCCTTGTGTTACAACGTTAAGAAATGTTAGAATTAGCGCCAAAAGCTCAATTTTAGTAGCCAGAGCTCGTGAAATCCCAACTAGTTAGAATCTTAACCACAGTATAGTGTTGTACTTGCTCACCCAAAGCTAGTCACACTTGTATTTTTAATTTTCAATTTCGAAACTATCCTCACAGTATTAAAACCTAAAATCTTACTTTTCTACAACTGTAGTACAATTTGTTCAAAAGTTATGATTGTATTCATGAGAAAGTGCTGATAAGTTCTCAACTTCATCCCCTTCCAAAACTGTTTTCAGTACAGTGTCGTGAGATTTTATTTCTAAATAATAAAGAAAATTATTCACTCATTTGAATGACTTCTATTTAATTTGTGCAATATACATTATCTATCAAATCCAAACAGGTCTCGAATGGGCGTTTTATTTACTATGTATAACAAGTCAATTCTACTGATAATATGTTTTTTTATTAGTAGTAACTGGCTTATTACAAACACGCTTTGTAGATTTAATTTTTGTCTCATTTGTCTGCAAATGAAAATGTCATATCACGCACATAGTTATGGAGAAAAAACAAAAAGCTGTGGTAAAATTCTAATTTGCAAAAGTTCTTCCAGGTGAATGTAGCATGTTAAAAGTTATAGTGGCGTTCCTCCTCCCAACGCTCGCCCGGGCCAATTCTCTCTTCTCTCTTCAAGAATTTTCTCCCGTCTGTCTTTTTCAGCATAACTACGCGTTTATATAGATAAACCCGCCTGATTATAACTGACCCTCGACCCTACTACCGCCCCCACCTCAATCGCCGTTTTAGTGGTAATTCCTCATTAACACAGCCCGCAATTTACTCTGCAATTGAGCTAACGGAATTTCATCCTCTTCTTCCCATTCCTTCAGTTCTTCTTCCCTAAAGTTAGGCTCAATCCCTGCTTCCCCAGAATGTCCCGCTGGGGTCCAATTTACCTCCCTCAGCCTTCGAAGGGTAGTTGGGCTAATTTCAATCTCTTCACTCCCTTCACTTTCACTCTGTCTCTAACACTTCAGGTTCTACCAACGTAGATTTCCTCAGCCTTTTCTGTTGAGTTTTTGTTTCGGCTCCTTTCCATTCTCCTATTTCAACTAGCTTTATATCATTCGCATCCACTCTATTTACCTGTCCGGTCAATTGGTCCCAGATCACAAAGGAAACCGGCGTCGTCTGCTCCACGATTCTATAGTATGGACTCCATCTCTGTCCCAATTTACCTTCTCTCAGGTGTATTTTATAATACACTGGAAGGAAACTATTTTTATTTACCCTATCATTTCACCTTTTCTGGGCTCTTTGAATCCTCTTCCTCACCTACGTAAAAATTTTATGCTGTTGTTCTAAAACTATTTGATGATGATCTTCTCCTAAATACTTCCTCCTAGGTCATAACAGATTGTCTATAGGTAAGACTACATCCCTGACATATATCAAGTAATAAGAAGAAAATTTTGTCGTCTCGTTCATCGAGAACCTCACAGCTGCTAACGCTTGGGTTACAAATAAATCCCAATTTTCCCTATTATCCTCTGTTAGTTTAGCTAACACATCAGCGAGGGTCTTATGAAATCTCTCTACCTTAGCGTTACTTTGGGGGTGATATGGAGAGGTGGTTATGTGCTGTATGTTTAATTCTCCCAACATCTCTCTCATAATCTGATTCACATTCTCCAATCCATTATCGGTAACCAACTGTTCGGAGGCCCCATACCTAAGGAATATTTCATTCAGTATTATATCTGACACCGTTCGTGCCTTCTTATCCGGTATGGCAAATGCCTCAGGCCAATTCGTTAGCCAGTTCACAAAACTCACTATGTAAAGATTACCTCTATGTGTTTCTCCATAGGGCCCGGAAATATCCATGCTTACTTTCTGAAATGGATAATTCGGAACATCCGTTTCTAATACTGGGACAACCCTACTCCTTCGACTCTGTACAGAAAGATTGGACGAGTTCGATTTTTGAAAAAGTAAGCAACTAATTTTGTCCACGTTCGTCCTTGATTGTCCTTCACGTTTGTTTCTGATTGTTTTTATCACCGTCTGTTGAACTTTTTGTTTTTATTGGACTTTTCATTACGTGTGCTGACGTGGAAACCCCACCAGTATCGGTAATCTCCTCAGCAACGGGATCATGTACTCACAGAAGCAAGCCCATTGGCATGGGCTGCTAACATACCAAAACAGAAAGGGTTAGAATACTATAACAGTCTGAAAGAGCAATATGAAAAATTCATTTCGGAAAGTTAACTTTTTCTACAGATATTGACACCACCGTCTTTAAATTAACTACCAGCCAGTTACTTTTGTATTATGTTTGAGAAATTGTTGCATTTGTTTATTATATAATGGTCCAAATTCTGCAAAGAGTGTTGAGAGACTTAGCGTATTATTCTTCGGTCCAGTGACCTTTCACAATCATATCGCCATACAGTCTGCATTTACCATTTTTCAGTGTCATATTTTAGCTGTTATATAATTGGTTCTTTTAGTGATGTTTTGGACAGACATTAATAACGGTTCAGTTTCTCTATCATATGTCTTCTTCACAACCATATCCACTTGTTTCATCTTCAATTTTTTCATTTTTCCTCTCGAAGTGTCTTACAGTTACTTTTCTTCCAATTTTGACTTCTTGCTTGGGCTTCTTGCTTGGGCAGTTTGCACACGGCTGTAGTATTCATTTTTTACCTTCTCCTTCATTTCGGTATGTTGTATTCCATCTTCGCTAATTCTTCGCTACTTATAGGCTTTATCTTGTTCCAGTTCCCTAATCTTTGTGACAAAATTTAAATCTGTTGAGTATGTTTCTGTAATTCTCCCTTTCTTGAATGTTACTTTTGCACGTTTATCTAAGACGAAAGTCATACCTATATTGTCACTGAAACATTTTACAGTATTGAGAAGACCCTTCAACTCATTGTCGTTTTCGGCAAAGAGCTTGATATTATCCATTTAGAATATGCGAATTGAATACTTTCTTATCTAGTTTGTAACCACAGCTATTGTTGTTTAGGTCATACGTAAGGGGGATTAAAGAGAGACAAAACAAAAGGAGGTGACAGGGAGTCTCCTTGAAAGATTCCTCGTCGGATATTCAGGTAATCTATCCACGTTGTGCTAAGATTTTTATATCGTATCCTGCATTATTCCAGGATCATTTAGTTTATCAATAGTTGATCTTTGCATCCATATGAACTTCTCCTGCATCCCTTCTGTGGAAGAATGTTGTTTCCTTGGAGAAAAGAGTAAGTACAGTTCGTCAGGACAATTCAGTGTAAAGAGACACATGAACACGTTTTCTCTTCTACTGCTAGTGAAATATAAGAAAGCTATTTAATGTATTTCTTCTACGCAAAATCACTACTCCATTTGCTTGAAAAATGCAATTTACAATTAAGGTTAACTTCATCAGCTTCTTATATTCATCATCTTCGGTTCCATAAATTTTAATCTTTTTGCATAAAAAAAAAACGTCTTTTTGAAATCGTTTGTCTTCTTCCAGTGTATATTCAAACATACAATGTATGTGTGAGCAGTTATCTTAACACCATTTTGAACTCGTCATGGACCCACCAGTTCTCTTTCTATTTATTGTTGAAAAAACAGTTTTCATTTATTCAGTGGCCGATTTCATTCGGATTTAAACGTGACTTAATAAAAGGTCTCACATGGTAATATAAAGTCTACGACGTGTCTATCAAATTATTATGGTATCTTTATGGTATTTGTTGATCAGTTTTGCAATTTCCGATGTCGCTGTTTGTTTTCTTTTGAAATCTTTGTAGTTATTAAATATTTCTATTTAACCGTCAACATAAATCTGCAATCCATTTTAAAACTTCAAACTCGGAACGTGCCTATTGAGATATCGAAATCTATGTTATTTCCCACAAATTCCTCCGTTTTTTGGGGGTTTTTTTTGTTTTTTTGTTTTTTACATTTATGACGAATGAATTCATAACTGTACAGACAGCACTTGCCATTATCAAATAAAAATTTAAATTCCGCTCAGTGTTTATTTTATATATCGAAAGACAAATGTGATTAATAATGTGAGGGACGCTGTATTTGATAAAAAAATCACCACAGAATGAAGTGCATCATTAGAAAGTTATTTTTTTTATGTACCTACGTTGAAAGGACATTTAAAATTAGTCTGTCAATTCCTACTTTAAGAATTATCTATTTAAGAAAAATAGTAGTTTTATAAATTGCCATTACCGTGAATCATTTCAAATTGTTGGGTTGTAACCGAGCCGAAGATCAAAAGATTACGTCATTCTCTCATCGTACTTTCCTTGACCTTTAACATTCGAAGCATGTTTTTATTCTCCTATGAGCAATAAAACAGACGCCGTTTCTGTTGGCATTTCTTACTGCGAGTTAATATTTTTTCTTTGACGTATCATGACATACATGTTCAGAAATTGTACATTTGTTCTGGAAGTCTAAAGTCATAAAAACCGAATGCCGAAAAGTCATTGGCGAATAATATTAAGTAAAAGGAAATAAGAATATTAAAAATTTAGAACCAAAAATAATGTGAAAGAACATTTATATATTTTTTTTAAGCGTTTCACCCCAAGCAAGGCGGGAATCCACTAGGACGCAAGGGGTTACAGAAAATTTGGAGCAAGATCAGATAGGAGTGATAGAAGAAAGGATGAGGAGAAGGGTAGTGGAGAGATCAAGGCAATTGGAGATGTCGATTGACATTACATTTGAATAGCTGGAGATTATAGCTCGCAGGGATACTGGAATAGGGAAGAGAGTTCCACAGGCGAGAGGTGCGAGACATGAAGCTATTGGAGTAGAGTAAAATAGCATGATGAAATGTTTATTGCAAAGGCGATAAAAGTAGCATTGTGTTTCTGCTATAATCAGCGGGGGGTATAGTGAAAGAATGCTATAATCTTCAAACAAAGCAGGAGACGAAGTGAAAATTTGCTGATGCTGCAGAGATTAGGTTCCCCCAACTGCTAGAGACAAGAGGATTTTCAAAGACTAACACGTCTTCGTATCAGTGAATAAGCAGAGGGATTTTTCTTGATTCGTTTATTTTAATTTTCAGTCGTGACCAACTTCATTTTAGATTTTTTATAACTATATTGCCAAAATATATCTTTTATATCTTATTATGAAAAATATTTTTATATATTGTTTTATTAGTTACCATAAATAATGTTATACTTTATTATATTGCCAAAAATACTTTTCTATATTATTTTATTATATTACCAAAATACTTTTAATGCTAATTTAATATATTGCTAAAATATTTAAAGTGGATTTCAAAATAACAACAGCATGAACATAAAAAATAATCCAATTCTGAATTTCATCTTAAATCACCAAATTATTTACTAAATTTCCAAATTATTTACTAAGTTCCCAAATTAAAAATATAAATTCTCGTTTTTATTAAGATGTAAAGTTTCTAGCTATTATGAATCATGTCGGTGTTCCGGTGTTACCAAAAACATATTATTTATGGGATTTATCATTTGGCAGTGCTAATGATATCCACCGTCATCGCAGACAGACATCGACATGATGAGATGTAATCAGATTTTTACGGATATTTCGCCCAGTGTTCGTTGTGATTTCCGCTGAGAATTCAGGTGTAACTCTCAAATGAGCTGTGACAATCTCTTTGCCTCTACTGAGAACCAACTTCACAGAACAAATTCTGTTGATAACTAACAACAAAGTAGAATAAATTAAAAGTATATAAGGATATTATTCATCTTTCTACGTAGCCTTGGTAGAGGATTTTTTCGGTAGTTTTTCTAGCAATAATTCATAGAGATATAAGACACTTTGATTCTAGTATTGTATTATGTTCTATGACGGATTGTGTTTGTTTGTTCTTCGGAACTATGCCCATTATTAAGAAGAACTAAATATAATAATTGACTTATTTCCATATATGCAAATGTACAAAAGAAAGAAGAAAATTAACATCTACTAACTAAGGAACAAAAAATCACTTTATTCACCAAAGATTACGAACATTTTACATGATATTGCATAAATAATGAGTCAAGTTAATTGAATAAATGCATAGAAAATATAATTATATAATACAATCATAAAGTAAATTCAATATTTTACCAAATTGTATATCAACAAAGTTTGAAAATATTTTAAGAAAAACATAATCTCAAATATGCAATAATGTTTATAATTTTTGTAAATATTATTCTGTGATTTTTGTCACATCTGTCTTTGTTTTACGGAAGATAAAAATACTTTTTCACTATAATAATAGATATTACTATTACATATATTTTTAATAAACATTAAAATCTATTTACATTAACAGGAACACAAAATTAATAGGATAATTTGGTGCGTTAATTAATTCATTCTATGTAAAACGGTGGAAAATTAAAAATATAAATTAACCGGTAAATGTTAATCAGAATAGATAAGTATGTCATTTTTAATGTAGTTTCATGAACATATTTTTACTACTTGAAATATATACCATTTTAGTATTGATTATGTAGTCATAGTAAGAATTTTACAAGGAATTTTTATAAACATTTTTATTATAATTAAACGTTTAAGATAATTTAAAACTTTTAGTATCGTCTATTGAATTGGTTCTGTAGACTCAAACAAATAATAATTTAAAAAAATATGTTTTACAATATAATACCATAATTACTTTTTAGATTAAAATGATGTATTTCAGAAACTAACAAAGGGTTTAGTAAAATAATTTAACAACATCAAATATTATAGAACCGAAAAGCGTCTACTGAACTGTAGTATCTAGTGGAATTTTTAACTTAACAGGGTTTTTACCACAAGTAGAAAAGTAAGAAGTAATGAAACATTGTACCAGAGTTACCATCCTGTTATGTTATGAGTAGACATGTAGAAATAGTGTTTCTTTAAATTCATTAATTACAATTCATAATTAACCTATAAATAATTTTTTATATAAAAAGATATGCTGGCGTTTTATTCTGGTGTAGAGATGGCGTCAAAATTTCTGTGCGATTGCTATCTCACAGTACAAAGTTGGCGCCATCTCTAGTCGATGGATGGAGTATATCCATTTTACAACGTTCTTTTGAAAAGTTCTGGGGTGTTATCATTTATGTGTATATTGTTGCGAATCATCTACTTCAATACAATTGAAGACCAACCTCTGTGACATCCAATCACAGTTGTCTCTTCCAAAAGGATAATGTGTCTTGTCACATTATCTGAGTTGTATGTGAGTGATTTTCTTGTATTATACTGTTTAATAAATTAACCTTTTATTAATATCCTGGTATTAATATCCCAGAGAAAATGCTGTAGAGTCCGTACCTGATTGGATATAAGTTGGTTTTGTTAACATTTGAAAGACCAGTATCTTATTAGGCACGTGGTCATAATGATTTAGCTCACCAGGGGAAAAGAGTAAAAGAATTTACTGGTTTTTCTGCATGAATGTTAAAAAATCTTTTCCTAATTTAAACCCCGCAAAGAATTTTATCTTTCTATTAGACTCTCATACCCAACTTGCCTCAATGAACTTTGTATCACCGCTTATCTCTTAGCCAAAACGTACAATATCGACTATTTTGCAACAATGTTATCAGCGGGACCCTATGCTATTGTTGTCAGCTGTTGATATCCCTTTTAAGTAAATGAAACTCTACTCAAGCACAAACCAATAAAAGTGGGTATCTCAGTACAAATTTAAATTAGGAGAATTCTCATTGAACACAACGTCTTACCAATGATCCGATGAAAGGTCAACTAAACAATAAGGACTAGACTCACTTTAACTGTCATAAGTGTAGAAAAGATTTTAGGAATAGTATTCATCTTGAATACAACAATTATCTTCAGGCAAAGTTTCATCTATAAGATACTTGGTTTCATGCTTTCAGGCACCCAATAGGCATATCGTTTAAAACTTTACTATTATTTGATATGTGATGACCAGATATTATAACATTGTATTTTATGGTATCACTCACTATTAATAATGTTATGTGCTATCAGGATATATGCCATAATAACTCATAGCTTCCTTTGCTTAATTGCTTGCGTATTGCCATGCATGACATTCATAAAATTTTATGTTTGTGAATGTAGGAAATTTTAAAGTCTGAAAATGTAAGAAAGTTTGATGTTTTCTAGAAGATGAAGCAAAATAAGTATCCAGCATAGTGTGGGGTTTATGAAATGATATACTGGAGGAGATTTTGACTTTTATCCTCGAAGGAAGGTTTGTGTTGAAACTTTCAAAAGTTTAATAGAATATGAAAGTTTTACATTTGCTTTGTTTGATAACTTAAAAATATTGGAGTTTTGCTAAAGGGGTTTTGCAAAGAATACCTGAGGTTTGCAAACCGAGGTATGTGTCAATATTGATAACGTATGATGTGTAAGAGTTGCCAACGAAAGAAATCCTGAGGTTTACTAAAGTGGGAATGTGAAAATGCAGGGAAGATTTATGTATGTTGATTTAGCAATGTTTCAGTTATGACACCGTCGGATATTTGAGGTTTAAAACCGTGGGGACGTTCGAGATTTAGAGTGTACGCACAGAGTTGCCTTTCTATTAGATTGTCACCCATGTTACAGAGCCCATGCTGCTAATCTTTAAACCCATATCTATGGACAGAGAATAGGTGGGATCTTACCCTTTCCCAATGGTATTTGTAAGAAAGTGAATGTAGCAAACACGGCCGAAATTTGAATTCGTCTCACTGATTTCACTTTCCGGACCACTAACCGTTACACGACACTCACATATAATAGGATGTTCATAGCCTATGAAAATTTGAGTTCAGTAAACATAGGAAAGATTTTAGATTACTAATTGTTGCACCGGCCTTTAACACAAGGGAATTACACCGGTTCTCACTATATATAGTGCTAGTAATACCTACCCGGTGTAAGCAGCGACAGTACTAGGGAGTAAGAAGCGCTCCAGACCTTTGTGGACTGTGTTTTTGACTTCCGTTTTGATTGTTTTGATTTTTTTTTTTTTGTACTGCTGTGTGGCGGGCCTGTTTCTGATCCGCGAAAATTTGTTCTATTGCTGTGCCTGACGTTTTGGACGAACTCTTTTGAAACACCGACCCTTTTCGGATAAGTTATTGTTTAAGTTTTATTCTTTTAATTTTTCCATTTCTTTTGTTTTGTTTTTAATTTGTTTTTGGGCTTCGGCCCACATTTTTTCTATTTTTAGTCCGGTTTGACAAAGTCTTACCGGACGACTGCTTTCTTATTTTTGTTTATTTTCTCTCAGTTAAAAAAAAAAAAACAAAAGAACAGTTTAAGACAAAAGAAAAAAGAAAAGGGAAGCTTTGTGTTTTTAGCGACTCCGGTCGCTTTTTTCTTCTTTGTATTATTTTTTTCTTTTAATTTATTTTCTTTAGCGGCGTCAGCTGCAAAACTTTATTTTTTTATTTTTTTTTTTTATTTTTTGAATTTTTGTGGAAAAAAAAAAGAGAGGAGTTTCTGTTTTTTCTTTTCATTTTCGGCTGCCTTCCGGCGCCATTTTTATTTTTTGTTAAAAAGAAGTCTTACCTGTTTATTTTCTTTCAGTTTATCTAGTTTGTCATTTATTTTATTTTACTTTGAGTTTATCTTTAATGTTTAATTTCCTGGGTTATCCAGGCTTTCTTTTATTTGTTTTATATTTTTTTCCCCAATTCCTCTCCCCGTGTTTGTGGAAAATTTTTGAAGACCCGCAAGTGGTAGTCTCCACGCTTTTTGACAACATGGCCGACGAAGGCAGTCGGTCGTTGGTAAAGAAGGACCTTTTCGGGAAGGTTGCTAATGCCGACCCACCTGAAAAAAGTGGAAAAAGGCGGGCTGAAAAGAGCCCAAAAACTGATACTAGTATCTCCAAAAAAGGAGATGCTACCAAACTTGACGAAGTTCCAAAGGAGGCACAATGTAAGACGTCCGAGGAGTTGCCCTCCTGCTGGAAGTCCCCCCCTAGTTGTATTCTGAACTTGGCGGATTTCCTGGATAAGGCGAAAGGCTACGCCCATCTTGTTAATAAAGATGGGTTCGTCGATGTTGTCCAGGAACTCGATATGTTCTCAAAGAGAATGGTGACCGTTTTTGCGGTGGACAAGAAAACACGTAAGATTTGTCGCTCCACAAAAGACACTGTGATCAAATCACTTTTGTCCCTGGGGATAAAACCCCAAAGAGTTATTAAGGGTACGGGTTTCTTCATGTGGGACATTCTGCTGTCCACACCGGAAGATTGCCTGGCCATGGCAAAAAAGGAACTAATCACTAAAGAACGGAGTATGAAGGCCGCAGGCGGACCAGGGTGGCCGTTTTTCGAGGTTCCTCCTCAAATTTCAGGAGAGCTCCTGGCTGCATTTTTTTATGCAGTACGGCCAAATTTTAGGGGCTCTCTCCGAACGGGGGATGGACTTTTGACATCATGCTCGACCAGAAGGCCTTCAAGTCCGTCCCCAACTGTTTGGTGTTCGGCAACCGGAAAATGCCGGTCATAGTGACCGGTAGGCGACCAACTTGCTGGAGGTGTGGAGACTGGTCACCTTTCCTCCTCCTGCCCAGGGAAGAAGGCCCCCTTCCGGTCGCAGGCGACCAAAATCCCCCTTGGCCGAAGGAAAAATCCGCGGCGCCTGTAGTGGGCCCTAGCTGCGAGGCGGACCGGCGAGGAAAATCCCTCGGTTGGGCCCCAGTCCCACATTGCCCCCAAAACCGACGCCTGCCACAAGTGTGGTTAAGGAGAAGGATGAGGGGGAATGGCGCCTCGTAGTTAGGGGCAAGGGGAAGACCCAAACAGCGGTTCCTCAGTCCCAACATGACTCCAGGGACATTATCACCTACAGCCCCATTCCCTCTGTCAGTCTGAGGGCGACGCATCGGCGTCTTATGAAAAAAAACAGCAACTGCAGCCCAAAAATTAAATGAGCCCAGTTGGGAAAAAATATTGGACCTGAAAAACTCAAGGAAAATCTGGAGGCTAAGCAGGGTAAAAATAAAAAAAAATCGCAGGGGCACTGGACCCTCTATCCTCTGCCCCGTCTTCCCTTCTTCAGCAAAATTCACCAAGCCACATCTGCCTAAATCTGTGTCGAACTCTCCTGTAAAAATAACACACTCATCAAAACCATCACCAGTAAGAACACCTTCTGGTTGGACTCCATCTACAACGCCAAATCCCACACCCATGTGTACACCTGTGCATTCACCTAAAAAAAAAAAAGGGGCAGAAGCCCTGAAACTCAATCCACGACCGACAAGAAGAAAAAAAATCAAACCTCCATATCTCCCAGGGAAGACGTCTGCCGCGTATCCTGGACCAGGCAGAAAGGGTCTTTGGGCAGACGAGGAACCCTAAGGATTTAAAAGTTCTCTGTAACTTTCAGAAGATAAACAGGGGTTGAGGTTGAAAATCCCGAAAACTTCCGTCTGCCAAAAGGATATTGACCGTAATCAGAACTGGCCCGGGTACGCGGGAGATTTGGGGCATGATAGAGGAGGCCCAGTCGTCCCTAAAAATGGTGCCCCCTGCTGCCTACCTTCTAGACCCTGAAAACAATGATGCAAACCAGAAATTTAAAGGGAGGGTCCCTGTTTTCGTTCAACCATCCCTTTATAGAGCCTTAAAACTCACCTACCCTTCGGACATCGGCGGTTTGTCTCAGGATGATACTGTCGAGAATGAGATGGCGTCGGGATCCATGGGACGAGCTGTCGGTGTCCTCACCCCAGCGATGTTCTATCCTGAAGGGCAACCCTAATCGGTTTCACAATGGCACTTTGGTTGCTACTTTGAATGTCCGGGGCCTGAGGTCCGAGTCTCGCAGGGCGAGGCTCTCTCGTGACCTTCAGCGCCTCGGGTGAATATATGTTGTTTACAAGAGACCCGGTTTTCTTCTCATGATCGTGAGGACATACTGTCTAAGGGGTTCGCCCTTTATTCAGCATGTTTTGATGGTTGTTCGAGGGGTGTCTCTTGGCTAGTGAGCAGGTCTTTGAAGGCTGCATGTACCCTTGTCTTCGGGATCCGGCGGGCAGGCTTTGCGTGCTGGATGTTACCATAAAGGATAAGGTTCTTCGTCTCATTGGGGTTTATGCGCCCAATATCCATTCCGAGCGGCCTGCTTTGTTTCGGCAGATCGCGCCGTTCTTGACGACGTCTCGTCGGGTAGTTTTAGCGGGGGATTTGAATGCCGTCCTTGACCCCGATATAGATCGTATAGGGCACAAAAAGGTACTAACAACCCGGATGTGAAACCATTTCGGGACTTTATCGATGGGTTTGATCTCGTCGATAAGTTCCGGAATGAACACCCTCGGGAGGTAGCATGGACTTGGACAACTAGTGGCAACTCGGCTCCTGGCTCGCTTGCGAGCTACCTGGACTGAGTCTTAGTTAGGAGAGTCGATGTAGGGCTCTTAGGGTGTCCAAGTTTCCATTATATAGTTTATACGGATCATAGGCTTGTCCGGGTCCGTGTAAACTTAGATAAGCCTATGGTTAGGTTGGCTGGTTACTGGAAATTGAACTGTTCGCTTTTCGGTGATCAGGGTTTCCGGGACCAACTGTTACTAACGATCCAAAGGGAATTGACGGGAGCGGTTGTGGGAAATGCCTGGTGGGGCAATTTAAAATCTAAGATTCGAACGTTTGCTGCCGATTTTAGTCGTCGACTCAATCTACATAGATTAGCGGCGCAAACGACTTTAGAAGGAAAAGTTGATCGGGCCGTGAAATCCCGTGTTAGTGGGGACATAGTCTTAGCTAAGGCAGAGTTGGCCTCCTTGCTTATCATGAAGGATCAAGCTCTGGTAGTTAGGGCTAGGTTAAAAAGAATGTCTTCTAAGGCTACGAATATGGCCGCTGAACTGTGTGTAGAGGAGAATCGAAACGCGTCTAGGCGACATATAGCGTGCGTCACATTACCGGATAAGCGGACCGTGACTACAAACGCGGGCATATGTGAGATCTTTCGGGATTACTTTCAGGATCTTTTTCACCAGGGAGCCCGGTCTGAGCTCTGCTCAGTTCGACGCCCTATTTAGCTGACTTTCCCTGCCTCTCGGCAGCTGAAGTGGCTAGGTGCGAGGTCCCATAACAGAGTCGGAAATATGGGAAGCGCTGAAGCAGGTTGGCCTGGATAAGTCTCCGGGATTAGATGGTCTTCCCTACGAAGTTTATTTGAGGTTGTCGCACGTTTTTGTTCCTTTGCTGGAACTGATGTACAACCACTGGATGAGGCAGGGGTCTTTACCTCAACGCTTCACCAGGGGTGTCATCAAGTTGCTGCGTAAGGACAAGGACGGTGGGGATGGGTTAGGGAACTTTCGCCCTTTAACGATGTTAAATACTGACTTAAAGATTTTGGCGAAGATCTTAGCCAACCGTTTGCAGCTAGTCCTGTCTAGTCTTATTGGCCCTGAACAGACTTGTGCTGTGAAGGGCAGGACTATTCAGGATAACCTTCATATGGTACGCTTGATCTTAGAACAAGTCGAGAGTGAAGCCGCGCTGATCAATTTAGATCAGTCCAAGGCCTTCGATAGGGTTGACCATCGATTTCTGGAGGCTGTCCTTTCGGCGGCCGGTTTCGGAGCCGACTTTCGCTCCTGGATCCGACTCTTGTATGCGACCCCCGGTTCGCTGGTGGAAGTGAATGGGGTAAGATCGAAGCCTTTCGTATTGTCTCGCTCCATTCGTCAAGGTTGCCCGCTATCGCCTCTGCTTTACGTTCTTGCGTTGGAACCATTCCTTCGCAAGTTAAAGGCGAATCGGTCCTACGCGGAATTTCGCTGCCTGGTGCTTCCACCTCGGCCAGGTATCTGCCTATGCTGACGACGTTTCGGTTCTTGTGTCGAGCAGAGCCGAGATTAACGAAGTCAGTAAGCAGATCAGTGGGTATGAGATGGTGACAGGGGCCAAGATCAACCGCGATAAGTATGTGAGCTTGCGGTTGGGTGCGTGGAAGGTAGTTTCTCTTCCCAGACCTTTCCAGTTGGAAATGAATTGGTCGGAGGTACAAGGGCGGGCCGAGGTCGCGGGTAATCTGTGGTCTCGGAGGAGACTTTCCCTGAAGGGAAGGGCGGAAGTATGTGTTTCACACATCTATCCGATCCTCCTCTACCGACTCTCTGTGCTTCCACTCCCGTATGCCCGACTAATGTCATTAGTCCAGGCTTTGTTCTCTTTCTTGTGGAGAGGCAAGGCCCATATGGCATCTCGCGAGATCTGTTGCCTTCATCCCTCTGAGGGCGGTCTGGGTATGCCTAGCATTGTGATTCGTCAATATATGCTTCGCATTACCTTTCTAGACCGAATGTGTCGCGGTTTGGATGAGGTGGGCACCTTTTGGAAAGAAGATGTCCGAAAACATTTCCCATCCCTGAGAAGTGTGCACTCGTGCGAGGAGGAGGCTGGCCGTACACCTCGTGTCGAGTGCTCCTTCACCGCGAATGTCGTCGTGCTTTGAAACTCCTCTTGCGGACGTCGGATGGCCTCTCCGACGCCCAAGCGTTGTCTCGTAAGGCATTATATCGATTGTTAGTTAGGGGTCCGTTCGAGATGCTCTGATCGACGAGTTCGGTCTTACGAAGCAGGAGGCTCGCTCGATATGGCCTTGGGCGCCTGGGTTGAAATGTCTCACTAACGATGAGGCATCACTCACCTGGCTGATGATTCGTGGGGCCCTCTGGGTCGGCAAAAGACTCTGTTCAGCAGGCTTGGAGAAATATCCAAACTGTCGTCGCTGTACTGGGGAAGTCGAGACCATTGGTCACCCCTTTTTTCAGTGCAAGACGGTAGTGCCGTTGTGCAAGTTTGTTGAAGGCCTCATGGTTCGCATGCTGCAGGGAAAGTTTTTTGTCCTGGAAGCCAGTTCTGTTTGTAGCAATGTGGTGCCGCAATTAACGAAGGCTGAACACTATGCGTTCTGTTGCTTACTAGGGGTTATGAGAGTCGTGATTTGGACGACGCGACAGAAGGGATTCTATGAAGGCGAGAAGTTCACCTCTTCCCAACTGATCTTGTACTTAAGCATCAGCTTAAAGTCAAGATTAGGACGGAAAGGCGGCGGCTCCCATCATCAGAATTCGGCAAAAGGTGGGTGAATCTTGCGCGAATGTGTAGAGTGAAAGGGGCTGACCTAGAGTGGCATTTGGATGACGGTTAGGTACAGAATTTTGTCCTAACAGGGTTGAACATAGGCAACCCACCCAGATATTAGGCTAGTCTAGTTTTTCTGTTTTGAATTTTTAGTTTCTTTTTTTCCCCGGTTAACTTAGCTAGGGTATGCAAGCTCATTGGTCCCTTTTATTTCTGTCCCTATTTTTTCTTTTGTTTAATTCCCCATCCCCTCCCTCGTTAGGTGGTCAGTGATGTCAGCTCTCTGGTGGATGCGGGGCGCCTTTCGTTTCGTGTGTTTGCTTTCGTATTTGTTGTTGTATATGAATGAGTGAGTGTTTGTGTGAATGCTTGATGGTTTGAATGTGTTCCTATTTTCTTAGTCCCGCATCGATTTCGTCCGGTTAACTGATATTTCTGCCACATTCAAAGTTTGTGGGGGGTTTTAATACTAACACTAATTTTGTTTAGTTTATTGTAAATATATTACGTCATATTGTATATACGCATTGGGGTTTTTTTTTTTTTGTTATTTTATGACCCTCCCCCCATGAACAATATCTGTAAATAAGGGGACTAGTTAGGACTTCATAGAGAAACTGAGGTATTATGGTGGACGTAGTAAGAAAGGTAGGAGTGAATGTAATGTTTTGGTGATTGGATTATTGTTGGCGTGTTTAGGTCAGTGTCTGTGACTAGCTAAGTTTTAGATTTAAGACAGAAGAAGACCGTTATTCCCCACCCCACCCCTTTTTGGCCTTGTGTCGCATTTTGTATTTTTTTAATACAAATAAATATTAGCAGCGACAGTACTACAACTGCCTAGCTGAGTAGTACCCGTTTCCTACCTTTGTATCTGTGATGTTAAATACACTTGTTTTTTAAACCAACTTCGACTTGATTTTCTTATTTTTACTATTGTGCCACGACACAACAGATTGGCGACGTCTGAATCGAAACGATATCACTGCAGACAATCACCTAAAGTGATTGAAATACAAGGATTCGCAAGATTTTTACGGCAAAACACCTTCATCATTTCAAACAGATATGTGGATACGCAAGGATTAATAGCAAATTAATTACTATAATAGTAATTTGGCGAGGTAAAAAAAAAAAAAATTAGAAACAACCAAAAATTTGCTACCAAAAGTCTACAGCGTGAGAACGCGAATAATATTGTCAATTATAGTTGAAAATACTGACACCAAGGGTTTCGAAAAAAAAAGGTTCACTGTTTTTTGTTTTTTACAAGAAACCAGAGTTTTTTGTCACGGTAAGATTTTTTTTTTCTCTCCTCTTCAAAGTTAAATGATTTGTCGAGGAAAAAATATATATTCGCATAAGTCATTTGTGCTTAACAAAGACTGTTAAAAATTCGAGTCATATTTGTGCAAAACCACAAAGAGGTTGGAAAAAAATTTTGGACTTTCCCATTAGTCGACACTCCTTAAAGCGACGGATTTTTTTTGTTGTTTTTTGCGAGAAATACATATTTCTTGTTTGTGTATTAGTTGAGCAAACTAATTTTAGTAAGCAAGCCTTGGGAAAACTGATTTGTGAATTCGTACCATGGACGCAGAATTAAGAGAGTCTCTTCTTCAATTGTTCAAATTTCAAACGGAACAAAGTCTCGCGTTGCAAAAGCAATAACTTCAACGACAACTTGAAAGTGAGGAGAAATTTAAAAAAGAGTTGTTGGAACAACAGAAACGCATCGAACAAATCTTTATGAAAACACAGGAGGAACAGAGGAAACTTTTGGAGGCAACACAGTTAACGAATGCAAGCGAGAATCATAACGCATTCTCCCAGACGGCTGTATGGAACGCTATTGAAAGTTTCAATTATAATCCAGAAGACGATGTCACGTTTGCTCATTTCTATAGAAGATATGAGGATATTTTTGTATCGGATTGCGGTACATGGACGGACGCTAAAAAAGTCAGGTTTCTGCTAAGAAAATTGGGAACTGCCGAGCATACAAAGTTCGTGAATTTTATCCTTCCAAAAAAGACCAGTGAGTTGAACTTTCAAGAGACAGTTACTCTACTAACAGAACTAATATAAGTGTATGAATGTCACTAGAAGAGAGGAAGATGATTACACTACTTATGCAAGTATTGTAAACAAGCATTGCGACGACTTTAAACTGGAGGAATTATCATCAGATAATTTTAAAGGTTTAATATTTGTGCAAGGGCTGGTTTTAGGTAAAGACGCTGAGATCAGGCGTCGTGTTTTAAATAAACTCGAAAATGAGCCGAATTTAAAACTACAAAGCTTAGCGGAAGACTGTGAACGGTTTGTTGCGTTGAAACAGGACAGTCGTGACATAGAGGAAAGCGGAGTGTCGCACATTAAAAAAGGGTCCATCAGAAGAAAAAATTTAACTTAAAAAAAAACCAAAGGAAAAAACAGGGAAAAAGATCCACCTGGGCCGTGTTGGAGGTGTGGAGATAAACATTGGTACAATGAGTGTCCCTACAAATTCAAACAATGTGACAACTGCTACCAGAAGGGCATAAGGCATCACATTGTAGGAAAAAAATCTGGTAGAAAGAAGACATCCATTAAACTAACGACAATTGAACCTGAGGAACGAAATATCCGGAAATTTGTACAGGTCAAAATGTTTAAAAAGAAAGTAAGACTACAGCTTGATAGTGGGTCTGATATTTCCATCATTAATATACAGACATGGAAGAAGCTTGGGAGACCCACTATGATTAAATCACATAAAACGGCGAGAAGCTTCATTGGTGAAAAAATCACCTTCGAAGGAGAATTATTGACGAATATTTCTTTTCAGAATAAGACCGAAAAAGCGAAAATTTTTGTCATGCGAAAATCAAATAACCTCTTTGGAACTGATCTGTTCGAAAAATTTAGACTATGGGATCTGCCTTTAAGCTCTTTTTGTCAAAAAGTTGAGGATTCGAATGTGGAGGCAGAAAAACTTAAGAGGGAGTTAAAAGAGAATTTTCCAGACGTATTTACAGGCGGTCTTGGAAGGTGTACAAAAGCGGTAGCAAAATTTGAAGTAAAAGAAAATGAACAGCCAGTGTTCAAAAAGAAAAGAAAGGTTCCATACGCCGCTATAGAACAAATAGACGGTGAATTAGAAAGACTCGAAAACATGGGTGTCCTCGAAAAAATTGATCACAGTGAGTGGGCTATGCCAACAGTTTACATTAAAAAGAAGAGCAAGGAGATTAGGGTTTGTGCCGATTTCTCAACAGGTTTAAACAATGCATTAAAGGATCACCATTATCCCCTTCCGAGCCCTGAAGAAATATTCGCGAAACTGAGGGGAGGTAAATATTTTTCTAAAATCGACCTCAGTGACGTGTATTTACAAATCCCAGTCGATCAGGAGTGTTCAAAGCTGCTATGCATCAATACCCATAAGGGATTATACAAGTTTAACAGACTTCCTTTTGGGGTCAAAGTCGCCCCTGTGATTTTTCAGCAAACAATGGACATGATGTTAAGTGGGCTGGACTTCGCAGTAGGGTACCTGGACGATGTGTTAATGAACAGCACTAGCAAAGAACAACACAAAGCTCATGTAAACCGAGTATTCAAAAGGATCCAGGATTATGGATTTAAACTGAAACAGGAAAAATGTACCTTTTTCATGGAAAAAATAAAATACTTGGGGCAAATTATCGATGAACATGGAAGAAGGCCGGATCCAGATAGATCGAGTGCAATGAGGGACATGCCTGATCCAGAAAATATTGCGTCTCTACAAAGTTTCTTAGGGTTGGCGAATTATTACAATGTATTCGTGCCAAATATGCATAAACTAAGATCACCCTTAAATGAATTGTTAAGGAAGGACCAAAAATGGGTCTGGACGCAAGAGTGCGAAGAAGCATTTCAGGAAATTAAAGATATATTAACGTCTGACTTGTTTCTGGCACATTATAATCCCAAGCGTGATATTATAGTTGCAAGCGATGCCAGTGCCTATGTCATAGGAGCGTGCATACTACACAAAATGGATGATGGAAAAATAAAACCCATAGCCCATGCATCCCGTTCACTTTTACCAGCCGAAAAGAACTACTCGCAAATTGAGAAAGAGGCGCTAAGCATTATATTCGCAGTAAAGAAATTTCATCGTTTCTTGCACGGTAGACAATTTCTGTTACAAACAGATCACAAACATTTACTAACGATTTTTGGATCGAAAAAGGGACTACCACAACATACGGCGAATAGACTCCAAAGATGGGGTACCATTCTTCTGAATTATAATTTTCAAATGGAATATATACCATCTAAAAAACTTGGTCATGCAGATGGCTTATCAAGGTTAATACCTGAGCACACAGAACCATTGGAGGATATGGTAATAGCAGCCATTCAAGCGGAAGTTGAAGTAAAAAATACTTTATGTGACACGATAAGAGAACTTCCAGTAACGCTTGATGAGATTAAGAGTAAGGCAGAGGTGGACGAATTTATTATAAGCACGAAAGAAAAAAATCAACAGTAACCAACTGGATGAGGAAATTTATTCAATTTGTGATAACGTCCTGTTATATAGCGACAGGGTCGTAATTCCTACGACATTACAGAAAAGAATACTCAAGGAATTCCATGTAGGACATCCAGGCATATCAAGAATGAAAAGCCTTATGCGCTCTTTCGTTTTCTGGCCAAACAAGGATAAGGATATAGAAGAAAAAGTCAGGGAGTTTAGAGGATGCGCATTAGCTATGAAAGCTCCTCCGACTCAATTCAGATCGTGGGCAAAACCGGACCGACCTTGGTCGAGAATTCACTTGGATTTTGCTGGACCGTTAGATGGTTTCTACTATCTCATTGTTATAGACAGTCTATCTAAGTGGCCGGAAGTACGGAAATGCAAGAACCCCACATCTATTAACTTCCTGTATGAACTATTCGCTAGGTTTGGAGTTGTATACTGCATTGTCACAGACAATGGAACGCAATTCACGTCTACCGAATTTAAACATCTCTGCGAGGATTATCTAATCGAGCATATAACCATTCCACCATACCATCCAAGAAGCAATGGGCAAGCGGAGAGATTCGTGGATACGTTCAAGAGAGCCCTGAGAAAGGCTAGTGGATCACCGACGGATAAGTCAATCCAACAGTTCTTACAAGTTTACAGGGTCACTCCGAATGCAAACATCGAAACGTCGAAGACACCTGCTGAGGTCATGTTCGGACGCAAGGTTAGATCAATTTTCCACAAGTTACCAAACCAGGATAGGCCAAACCTCAAAAAACCAATAACAAAAAAATGGTATAAAGTTGGCGAAAGCGTTTTCTACAGGATGCATAGAAATAATAGGACCTTTTGGGAGTCCGGCACTATTGAGAAACAAATAGGCAACATGGTCTATATGATTAAGGGACCAGATTTCGTGCACAAACGTCACACTAACCAAATCCGGAAAAGATACTCGAACAGTGAGGTGACCAGATCGCCCGAGGAGGACATCATGGACAGAGTGTTTGATACTTTTCAGGTGCCCATACCAGAGACAGCTCCGGAGAATAGGAGGTCAGGAAAAAAACGGAAATCAACGGATTTGATTAGGGTGAACCCAAAACAAAAACGTTATTAATTCCCAGACGGGATATTTTCAAAGGGGGGTGTTGCACCGGCCTCTAACACAAGGGAATTACACCGGTTCTCACTATATATAGTGCCAGTAATACCTACCCGGTGTAAGCAGCGACAGTACTACAACTGCCTAGCTGAGTAGTACCCGTTTCCTACCTTTGTATCTGTGATGTTAAATACACTTGTTCTTTAAACCAACTTCGACTTGATTTTCTTATGTTTACTACTGTGCCACGACACAACACTAATGTAGAAAATGTTTCATATATTGTATAGTACAGGGGACCGACACTATTTTTCAGACACTTTATTCTTTCAAGTTTTAGGTAGCACAGGTAGTCTGTACTGTTTTAGTGTAATGGCAATAACATTTAAAAACTGCTTCACTACTACAAATGGAAAATCAGAATTCATATTAGAAGTATTTTTATTTTTTACAAATTTTCACATTACACAGGCTACAGTATTTTTCGGACATTGCAGAAACAATGCTAATAGTTTATGGCAGCACCCTTTTTTTCAATGACTTCTATCAGTCTATCTTCATAATGTTCGTACATATTGATAATAACGTCTCTTCATGTTTCTAGCAGTCTATTTTTAGCATCTTGTATGCGCTGCCTCTCTGGTTATTTCTGGCCCGTCGTAAACAAGCTCTGCAAGCATTCCCCATATGTTTTCAATTAAATTTAAGTCTGGACTTCTTGCAGGCCATTCCAGAGTCGTTATATTTGCTTCACACATCCAATTTTTCACTAATTTGGCCACATGGATGCTGCAGTTATCTTGCTGCAAAATAAAATTACTTCCCATTTCTTTTTCTATGAGTGGTAGGGCTCTCTTTTCCAAAAGTTCTCTGTAGCTCAAGCTATTTTGACGTCCTTTTAACCACTCGAGCGACAAGTTTCCATTCGGAAATACCATACCCCAAACCTTGACTCCTCCTCCTCCCATCTGTCTCTTGTTGAGAATAACAGGTTCACCTTTTCTCGACCATGTACACCACTCGTCAGGTCCATCGAACTTAAAATGTTTTTCATCAGTAAATATCACTTTCTTGAAGGCGACATGGTTTGTTATCCATCTTTTGGCGCTTCCCAGCCTTGCCTCCTTGTGTTTTCTCGTTAGTGTAATTCTTTTCTTGATTTTAGCATACTTAAGTCCAATTTCGTGTAGCTTTCTTTGTACAATTCGAACACTGACGTCAAGTTCACACTTCTCCTTTACTTTCTTCGCTGTCACTTTTTCTCCAGATGATAACAACCTCGTAACACTCTTCTTCATTCTTCTTTCTGTTCTCTTGAAAATTGTTTTTTTTTTTTTTTCGTCCTCTCTTCTTCTTCTTCCGCTCATAGTCTGTACTTAGCATGTATTCAACTGTTGACTTCGGTAGCTTCATCTCAGCGGCGATCTTTCAGATGCTGAGCCCGTCTTCTCTCTTCTTTTGGACCAAACTGATGACTTCTTTTGAATGCATTCTTCTTCAGGATTTTAATGCGTTTTCGAAGTGAATGGTAAAGATACTCAAATGTAATGGTCAGGGTACAATTTACCTGCAGAAAATTTGCATATTGTAGATGTTCGACGACTAAATCATTAAAAAACCCGGAATTTGTGTCATGTCCGAAAAATAGTGTCGCCTAAGTTGAATTAAAAATAAAGAAAACATGAAACCAAAGACAAACCCATCAATCAATGTTCATACCATTAATGGACAGTTACTGATGAACTACCTACTCATCAACACAAAAGCTCTCGGCAGCAAAAAACACCTTTAAGCACACTTTTCAAAGTGTCCCAAAAATAGTGTCGGCCCCCTGTATGATACTTGAAGTGCCATCGTGTAGGAGTTTAAGTTTTTCTATAGCTGGAAAGTCTGAGATTTGTTATAAGAAGAAAATTTAAGTTTTGCTCGTCGCGTAGATTTTGAGGTTTGCTAGCAGAGAAAAGTTTGAGCATTGTTAGCGGAAGAACTCTTGAGGTTTGCTAATGAAAGAAAGTCTGAAGTCCAGTATATTATAAACGTTTGAGCGTAGGAACGTTTGTCCTTTGCCGCGGAATGAACATCTGAGTTATGCTAGCGTAAAAAAATCTCATTTTTGCGCAAATGGGAACATTTGGGTTTTTCTAGCGTAGAAAATCGTGAATTTTTTTTTTTTTATTCATTTCACTTCATGATAGACGATAGTTCCACGAAGATGTAAGGGGTTATTGGGCGTGAAAGAGAATCAGAAGACTTTAGTGAGAAGGATAATAAAAGACCGGAATTGAGGAAGATTGCGATTGACGTTAAATTTTTGAAGATTGTAGGTGGCATTTCCTGCAAGAAACCGGAAGAAAGTTCTACAAGAAAGTTCTGCGAGAAAATGAACTATTAGAATAGAACTTATGGTTTTATCTAGCTATTTCAACAGTAAAACAATGAGACTCATTTCCCAATAGTATGCTTAAATTCATGCGAATGAGTTTTCATTAGAAAAGTTGCCATGAGAATATTTATAGAAAACAAAGAGGGGAAACCAAGTCACGGTGATGGGAAAATGACTAAAGTCGAGATGCCAGGTCAGAACCAACAACAGTACAGGCCCTTCTTTAGGTTTTGTCAAGAATTTACTTTTCATCTCTGAATTCTTTCCGCCAATGAAAATATAATTACCTTTTGCCATGTGTCTTTCTAATTTCCCAAGAAAGAAATAAAGCCATTTCCCAATTTGCTTTACCTGCATGCCACATTTTCGATAGGTAATATAAGTAAACTCTTAGCCAGTTATTTGAGGTGAGACAATTCTGATGTTCTTTTTTCTCATTTTCACATTACCATTCTCTCTCTCTCTCTCTCTCTCTCTCTCTTTCTCTCTCTCTCTCTATCTATCTATCTCTATCTTCCAGTCTATATTTCATTTGGGACTTAATCCTTTTCTACCTAGAATTAATGTTTAACCATCTCTCAGTGTCACACTTCAATGTATGATTTTATTTTAAAAAATAAATATTCGTCTCGTTGAAAAAAGACGCAGGCGTGATCGAAAATTCCATCTTAAAATCTTTCTCTTCGAGCTTCAAATTAATCGAAATATATAATGAATACCATCAATCTTATTGCCAATATTGTTATCATTTTGTTGTTTTTTATTCCTCAAATTTCATTAAGTGATCTATTATATATATATATATATATATATATATATATATATATATATATATATCATCATCATCATCATCATCCCTTGACTTTTGTAATCGTAATGGGGGGGATCCAAATGCAGAAGTCACACTAAATCTCTTCCACAATGGTTTATCAACGGCAGCCATCAGCAATTCTTGTATAGTCATACCTGTCCAGTGTTTGACATTTTCCAACCAGTTTTTACGTTGACATCCTCTCCTACGTCCACCATCAACGGTACCTTACATGATGGTCTTGCACTTATATATGAATAACGATATATAATTTATATATGATTTTTTTCAGGGAAAGAAATATGACAAAATCGAACAAGTTTTCGTGTGACGTGTTTCGTCTTTTAGCACTTCAATGGACTAACTTCATGTTTACGCTGTTAAGAATTTAAAATTCTCAGTGTCTCTCTTTCATTCGTGCTCATGTGTAGTCGCATGACTACACATGAGCACGAATGATAGATGGTCACTGAGAATTTTAAATTTAAAATATATATTATATATAATGTGATTTTGCTATATAATCTAGCCGATTTCATTTAGATCCTGCTTCTTTTTGTTTATATTTCCATCACTTTTGCTATTAAATATCCCACATCGTGGTAATAAAAGATCTGCCAAGAAAGGTGAAACTTTGTAAGAATCTGGAAGCAAATTTACCTTTGTCTTTGCAAATTGTTTTATCTTTTAATTAGAGTAATATTTTTAAAACAAAACTATGGTCAGTCTGCATTTAATGTATTTAATGTGTTGTCTTGTAAAAGATCTCTTTTGTAATAGTTGCGAGAAGAGATTCCTGTCGGTAAACGAGACTTTCGACCTTGCTCTGGTTTAGTGCTTCCAGTAGGAGATAAAGAGTAGCTTCCTCAGGTATTTGTTCTCGAACGCCTGGATCATTTTTCCTATCTCAGCCAGAAGTGTCCAAGTCTCACAGTCGTAGAGGAGGATGGAGACGACAAGCAATTTGTAGAGGTTGAAATTGGTCTGGAATCTGATGTTGCTTTTTCATAACCTTTCCAGTCTGGTTATCAGTTGTGTTTGTAGCGATTCGAGTGCATATTTCTGCGTTGCAGGTGCCATCTTTTGACAGGGTTACTTCCAAATATTTGTAGCTGGACACTTCCACCAGTGGTTCGCCGTCCATGGTGACGCTGGCACTGGTGTTGCTTGAGCTATTCACCATTATTTTCGATTTCTCTGTGGTAAATTCTATTCCATATGCGCCGGTTCTTTCAGTGAATTTGTTGGTCAGGTCTTGAAACTCAGTGTTACTGCCCGATATAAGGTAAATATCGTCTGCGAAACGCAGGTTGCACACAGGTCTACCACCGATAGAGATAGAAGTGCTTTGGTCGTGAAGGGCTTCCTGCATAAATCTCTTCAGAAATACTTTTGAAGAGTGTTGGAGAGTGTAGTCACCTATGTTTGACACTGACAGTCGTCTGGAGGAAATCTTCCACTTGATTGCTCAAGAGAAATGTGCTCCGTCCGGCATTAAAACCTGGCTTCTCTTCTGACAGTAGTTCCTCAGTCTTGGATTTCAGGCGGTTGAGGATAAAAAGGATCATGATCTTGCTGGGGTGGCTGATCAGGCTTATTGTTCTATAAATCTGGCACTGCTTACTCTTTTTTAATAGCGTTATCACCAAGTAGCTGGGTTCACTCTTTTGATCATTGCTTCTATTCTCAAATCCATAAATATGAAAACTATATAACACAAAATTGGCGTATAAAATTATTTCATGATACATATGATTTGGTTCAGTTTTTACTGTCTCATTCAATATTCATGCTTCACATACAATTACTGAGAGTTCTTCTACTCCATTCTTACGCATTTCTTCAATGGAGTTTTCAATTAAATATTACAGGATGCAATCTACACCCCAGGAAATTGAGAAAATATATTGGCCATCACATTTTCGTTAAAATAGCAGAGATAATGATAGTTCCTCGAATAATTTACCCAGTTATAAGAAACCTTTCCTTCATTTAGGAATTTTCAAAAACAAGAACTTAAATACACAACAATAAGAAACATTGTCAATAGTTTAATTATTATGGAATTAAACATTCTAAAATAACGTTTGCTAAGGTTGTAACATAAAATCTCTTTTATAAAAACATATCTTTCTCTTCACAAGCCATGTCAAAATAAGAAAAAGAATTATAGACAGTAATAAGAATCATAAAGAATTGTTGAACTGCAAATGCTTTGATTTTATCATTAAAACTGTATGTATGTGTGTATCCCGTAGCCGATTAGGTCGTAGAAGCACCATATTTACTGCAGCCATAGCAGCAGTGGCGTGTCTTAGGTAAGATGTCCTGACGAAGCCAAGGCATGAAAGCTCAGTCTGCCTTGCTATTTAACCCATCGCTGAGGAAGTTAGATTCATGCCTTTTTAATGGCATTAACGCAAAGTAGAATCGAGCAGGAGTTGAACTCGGCACACCTAATTTACTTTCCGCGCCAATATCCAATACACCACTCGCCTATCCCATTGAAAATAATTACAATACAAAGATTTCACCATTTATGTATTGCAACTAAACAGAGATAATCCATTCAAGAGGATGACATTTAAGAAGGTTTCTAAATGAAAGCGATTTTCTATTGCATTTCACGTCGGCTATTTATTTTTCAAACTGCTTTTCTTGGTAACACAACGTGTATATGTGTAAATGAATGAAAATACATCGAATAATTCCTGCACAAAAATACAGAGATTTGTAAACAAAGACACTACAAACTTCAATGCCAGTGCGTGCATTTAAAAGTTATAAAATAGAAAATTGCATGCGCAACATTCGTTAATATCTTTATACTCAAGTTTCGTAAACATTTTAGCAGATAGATAGATAGATAGATAGATAGATAGATAGATAGATAATGTGTATATTCCTACATGTTCAATTGTCCGATTAAAGTATGTATTAAATGCAGACAAATTTGTTTTATGCTTGAAAAATGCAGATTAAATGTTCGGATGTATAATTTCCGATGATACATCATTCGATTAAATTTTGATTGTATTTCTGTACAAATAGTTCCTTGCGGATAAAACTGAATTGATATGAGCTACGTAATAATCATGGGAACACAACAGCAGTTAAAAAGATCTTTTTTCAAATATTATAAACTCCAAGTCTTAGATGATTTTATTCATGATTATTGTTTCTATTTTATATAAGTTCAACAATTTTGGAATAATACGTTTCCTTCTAAGACAGAAATTCTCCCATGACAAATCCTACTTAATCAGTGATTGATATATTTTGGCACACAATTCGTTTATTTGGCTTTGTAGAGGACCGGGTCGTTTGAGTGTTGTCGAATTGGGAAACACGTGCGTTTATATTTCCTGCTAGAAGGTCCAACTAAAAAAAAAGTCCAACTGAAGATAAAGAAGACAAACAAGACCGATATATATATATAAACAAATATATGTATTAAACAAAACAATTTTACAATGGATAATAACATTTGGTGTCTGTTCTTGGTGAATATTCGTATTTTGGTGAATGTTCGTACGTACGTGTATGTGTGTATAATGTTCATGGCGTCTTCCCAGGAGTAGGAAACGCTATCTTTTTGCGAGAGCTCCCATTGTAGAGGTGTTCGCTGAAATGAAGAAATGAAAAAGAGAACGAGGCGAGAAATCGCCCAGTATTTATAGTAGAGGGAGAGAGACCCCCAGTGACAATTAGGGAATTAAGGAGGAGCTAACTCCGACAGCTTTATTTCTAATTATTTAATCTTTTCTCTGAAAAACATAAAAAAATGACTTATCTTCGATCTTTTTTTCTTCCTTCCACTGTTTTAGTTAGTGGAATGTTAAAATATCGAAATTACACATGTTTTGTCAAAGGAATTATTAAGAAAGTTTCACAGCGGCTTAGTATCCAGTTTTAAGAAAAAATATACAGCATATGAAATTTTATACAGTTTATTTTATCATTGAAGCGTCATTTTAAAAATTCAAAATGTCTACAATTGAAGAAAAGATTAAATTCACCCCTTGCACATATTTATAAAATCGATTATATTTGTTTATTATATTTTTCAATTTTTAAATGACACTTTCGAGTTGAAATGATAAATTTACAACTACTACAACAAATAGAAACTTTAAAACAGAAAAAACTACTTTAAAGTATTGGATGTGACTACTGCTGTTTCTATGACATATGTATGAACTTCATTAATATATATATATATATAATAAAATAAATACAGAATAAGTATATTCCTCATTAAAAATATATATACGTGAGTATGCACATGTGCGTGTATGCATGTGTGTGTGCATCTGCATATCTTTATCCTTTTTAGTATAAAATATCGGAATAAAAATATTTTGTATAATTGTACATAATTCAATTAAAATGCATACGAAAAATAAAATAAGAAACATTAAATACAAAAATACATAGTTAGCTAGGCATCATATAAGAAAGGCCATCTAAGTTTTGTTGACGACTGATGGCCTCAGCATTAAGTTGTAACTAAAATTAAAATTCTGCTTTTATTGAACTCCATTATGATATACAAAGTTTTCATCATAAAAGCTAAACATTAAACGGAAAACTTTAACGGTCATAATCAATTTTACTTTTCTCTCAAAATAGAGATAAAATTTTCTGAGTTCATTCCATTATTGTCAAACATTATCAGTTGCGGGTTGCTTTGTATTTTTTTTTTTTTTTTTTTTTTTTTTAAGATTTTAAGAAAAACGAAAGCGAAAAAAGGAAGAATAGAATGATAAAGTGTAGAAAAGAAGGAAGAGAGAAGGAAATACAACATTAAACGAAAAAAGAAAAATATGGAAGACATGAAAGACTAAAATTATTCTGGATACCATACAATTAATATACATCAAATGAAAAAGAGTTACTGTGCGATGACAATACATATTTAGGTTAGACGACTGAACAACAAAATACAATATATTTGTATCACAAAATTAACGGCATATCAACTAAAATCTAATAGTGCAGCACTGGTGAAAATTAAATTATATAAACCAAAATAATTTTAATGGAAATACACTAGGTACCTCCTAAAAAGCGATAACTACGGTTAAAAATTCATTCTAAAAATGAAAAAAAACTTCTTTAAAGCTTTTATTTTAGTTTCAATTCCAAGCTAATATATTAAATTTGATGTTTCCAATAAGTAAAATTGCTATATTCCAGACGGAATTTAGAATCATTTTTTTTTCTGATTATCAGTAAAATCTATAGAATCGTTCAAAAATCTTTCAACACAACATAATTCTATTTATTAAAAAATATTTCAAAAATAAAATATACTTTTTTGAAACGTTATTTCATAAATATCAGCTGAATATTAAATATTAGTTGAATCTTAATTGAAACAAATATTACGTATTTTAGTTTAAAATATCGCAGAAAGGCATCTTTTTTTAACATGGAATGGGTGTTTCTTTGCGATGTTGACAGATCTATTGACAGTCTTATGTTTGTGAAATTTAAGTAAGGGCTACATAAGTGTACAAATTACTTGACGAATACAACGTGAACACCTTTTTACATATTTTACAACAGTAATCTTAAAAATTAAGAAAATATTCTAAACAATCTAATATGTTATTGAATTTTAGAGATTTTAGCTTTATAGCCTTACTCGCGAAATGCTTGTTGAGCAAATGTTAAATTAATTAGCCCGATACAAATTAATACATAATTTTAAAAGTTTATAAATTATTCTAATTAAAAGTTAAAAAAATGCAAACAATTCTTGTAAAAATTATTCATCGATTTTCTTTTCTTAAGACAGTTGTGTGCATAATATATTTTATTCTTAATTTTCAATAACTGGGGGGCCCTGTTTGATAAAAAAAAATGCCGTGATTTAAATTCTTCGCGAACTTGTCCTTATAAATAATATAAATAAAAAATTCTCGAGATTTCATAAATTAAATGAGTGGGTGGGTTAAACAGATATAAAAAAAAAATTAAAAGATCTTCTAAAGATAAAAACGTTTAAAAATTAATTTCATTCATTTGTGAATAAGTCCTGAAAATTTCATTATAATCTGACAATTATCAAATTTTTGCAAGAATTTCTAAAGCACAGTGTTTTTTCACCGCAAAAAAGGCCCAAATTTCCTGTACAAATTCAGCGCCATAACGCCATAATAGCAAGATTTTAAGCCAAAATTCCCAGGGTTCTAAAACGACAAAAAATAATTTATGCATAAAAACTTTCAATTACTCCTCTTAATAATAACACAGGTTTTGACGATAAAATTTTGTTCGTATAGTTTTGTACATTTTTTTCATCATGCATCCTCTTTTTAGCGAATATTTGGAAGTTCTTAAAATACACGAAGTATTAAAAAAGACATCATTGTGCATATTTTAGATTTGTAAATACATTTTCTTTTCTTTTTATTTACAAAGAGCATATTACAGATCATATTTTTCTTAAGAATTATATGTTCTACATTAATATTTGGCGTTTTTAAATAAAGAATATAGTTCATATTTTCTATCTGGTCATGCAAGCATATACAAAGTTCCGGTTCAACTATAACAATACAATGTATACATATATTGGATAAATTTGTGAAAGATTAAGGGATTAAAATTTGACCTTGTAAAAATATTCAACTCGTACTCAAACTCGTCCCCAAAATGGAAATAAAAACAAGAAAGCAGACAAAGTGTATATCCAAATATTTTGTATTCCAGAAATTATTGAGGTGATGTACAAAATTTGTTGTTTTTTTTTGTTTGTTTGTTTGGTTTCTTTTTAAGAAGATAGATTCCATTCTACAAAAAATAAACTAGGCACAGGAAAGGAAATATCTGAATTACTTCCAATAAAACCGGCTCAGACTATCACGCGGACTGTTTAAACTCGTTGCCTATTTGATACGTTGTCCTTTTCTTTATACATAGAACGCGGACGTAACAGTAGACGCAAAAACGCACGATTATTTAACAGAAAATATCGGCTTAGTTTTAAAGTGTATACTTGGAGAGTATACAATTTCTAATAGACTAATAACTATACATACTAGAAAGTTGAAACTGCAGAATGATAATTTGATATATGTTTTAAATGTTGTATAATTTTTATTTTTCTCCATTAGAAACAAGTTAATTAATTTTTTTATATTAAGTTGGTATTACATCTTATTAGTAATTTTGAAAAAAGACGTTTTTATTTTATCTTAAACTGACTGATTAATAGAAAATTTCTATTAATGTGTTCACCATAATTTAAATATGTCTTTGTTCATTTAAAAAATCCTAATTCATACATATCTTTAATTTTTTTTTTCTTCACATGCGCTACAAGATTATATACCATGGTATAATATATATATATATATATATATATATATATATATATATATATATATATATACATGAATTATTCACACAAAAACTAATGCAAAGGTTAATGATTTAAATGGCGAGACATCCATCATCGCAAACAATTCAAATAATATACAAAAACCTCCGAATCCGTTATGAATGAAATGACCCTTGTTTATATAAATTTCTGCTGGTGATGATTCTATACCTGAAGATGTCTGTAGGAACAGATGAAAGCTTGTAGTAAAAATAAGAACTAATACGGCTGAAAATGTTCAACATCCGTAACAAATAATAATTTTACGATGTAATTTAATGAAATAATCCCGATTTCTACGTATGCAGTTTGAGCTTTTGTTTCTTGTTTTCTTCTTTATGTACCGTGTCCCATCGGGATGTAGGCAGTTATGACTCTCCACAATATACTATCCTTTGTAGCTCTTAATAAATTTTAACTTTTTGTAATTTCTCCTAAACCCTGTTCCTCTATCCATTTACACAAGCTCACTATATAAGTTATACGTTTTTATTCTTCTGTACCCGTGTCCTCTTAGTATCAGATGGTCCAAACAATTCTTACTAAATATGTGCCCCAGAAATTTCAACTGTCTCTTCCTGATGTGTTTTTCTTTCTTTCTTTCTTTCTTTTTTTTTTTTTTTTTTTTTTTTTTGTAAATCGGAATTACCCCAAGCAAATCAGTAATGCCACTAAAACACAAGGGATAACAGGGTGTGGAAGAATTAGGAACAGAAACAGTAATGCTGAATAGAAAGAGAAGATAGTCATCAGGTGGACAGCAGATAACGTTTGACATTGCATTTCAATTTTTGCAGATTAAAGTTAGCTGAAAAGTATTGAGCAGAAAGGGAGAAAGTGGCAGGGAAGAAACTGTTAGCATAGAATTTACGGCTACATCTAACCAGCTCAACTGTAAATTGATGAAATCTCGATGACAGTCTAATGCTGCGCTTAAATTAAAAACTCGAGTTAACATGGTGAAGAGCGATATTTATTTGTATGAGAATACAAAATGTGATACAAGGCCAAAAAAGGGGAATGGGGAAAAGGGTGGTCTTCTTTTGTCTTAACGTTAAATTTAGCTAGCCACAAACACTGACCCAAATATACAACAATATTACTTAGGCCAAAACAACGCATTCTTACTTACCTTTCTTCCTACATCCACCATAATACCGCATTGTCTCTATGCGTAAATCTTAACTAATTTCCATATGTACAATTCATTTTCTGTGTGGGGAGGTAATAAAATAACAATTTAAAAACCTAAACCCCAATGAATATTTAAAAAATGAACAAGACTATGTACAAGAAACTAAACAAAATAATATTAATAGTAAACCTCCCTACAACCTTTAAATACGTCAGAAACATCAGTTCAATGGACGCAATCAATGCGGGACTTTAATAATATGAAATATTCATTCATTCCAAGCCCTCACTGAATTATACACTCATTAAAACACAACAACAAATACGAAAATCACTCCTGAAAAGAAAGGCGCACCGCACCAATCAGAGAACTGACATCACAAACCACCTAACGAGTGGGGTGGGGGGGAATGGGTACAGAAATAAAAAAGAGGCCAATGAGTATATATCACCTAGCTAAGTTAAAAGGACAAAAATAACTCTAAACTAACCTAATTTCGGGCGGGGTTGCCTAAGTTCACTACAAAAAGAACAATATCCTGATGCCTTACTGGCATCAAAGTGCCACTTCAAGTCAGCCCCTTTCCCTCGACACAAATGCGCAAGATTCATCCACATTTTTCCAAATTCTGATGAGAGGAGTCACTGCTATTCTGTCCTAATCTTGACTTTAAGCTGATGCTTGAAGTACAAGGTCAGTTAAGAAGTGAATTCTCGCCACCGTAGAATCTCTTCTGACGTATCGTGCAAATCACGACTTTCATAACACCTAGCAAGCAAAAGGACACATAGTGTTCAGCCTTCGTCAACGGCGGAGCGACATTGCTACAGAGAGAACTGGCCTCGAGGCCAAAGAACTTACCGCGCAGCATGCGAACTATGCGGCCTTCAACAAACTTGCACAACGGCGCCACGAGCCTGCAATGAAAGAAGGCGTGATCCAGAGTTTCGGTCTCTCCATCACAGCGAACGCAGTTTGGAGATTTCTCTAAGCCCGCCGAACAAAGTCTTTTGCCGACCCAGAGAGCCCCACGAATCACCAGCCAGGTGAGTGATGCCTCATCGTTATTGAGTCATTTCAACCCGGGCGCCCAAGGTCATACTGAGCGAGCCTCCTGCTTCATATGACCGAGCTCGTCAGTCAGATCATTACGAACAACACATGATATAATGCCCTTCGAGAAAAACGACTGAACGTTGGAGAGGCCATCCGACGCCCGTAAGAGGCGTTTCAGAGCAACGACATTCACTATAGAAGGAACACACGCCTCGAGGTAAACGGTGGGCCTCCTCCTCGGACGAGTGCACACTTCTCAGGGATAGGAAGTTCTTACGGGCGTCTTTCTTATAGAATGCACCCTCCTCATCCGAATCGCGACACATTTGATGTAGGAATGCTTGAAATCTTCAGCTGGATGCAACCAACTAGCATCCTCCACAATGTTCCCATTCATTTCTAGTGCCACTCCTGTGGCCACAGAACTTGCAACCACCCAAACCTTCATCTCACTACCATCAACGCACCAGTTTCCTTTCACGGGATCCATCACGCGTACTTTGGCCACTGTTTCCGTTAGCATGCAACGGAAAGAGCCATTCTTGACATCATCGTCCCATCCGTTGGTCACTGCGGTCGCCTGTCGTTTGTCAATGCAGCCTCCATTTGAGCCAGCTACACACATGGATATGGCCCACAATTTCCCCGCATTGGGAAAAGGTACTCCGACGGGTAACGATCTTCCCTGTATCCATCGAGGTAGGCCCAAGGCTTTGTCTCCGTCTTCCAATCCAAACGTGGCGCTCTTAATCCCCTGATCTTGATTCGCTACTGTGTCGATAATAGCTCTCATGATGGGTGGCGCCACATTTAACCCGAAACCCAATCGTGTAAGGCAAAATCGCTGACCCTTAAAAACCAGTCTGAAAGGGCCATAATGCCTTTATCGACATGAATTTGCAAATAGGCCTCTCTTAAGTCCAAAAGCAATACATTGGCTCCTTGTCGTTGCCATTCTCTGAGCTTCTTCGCGCACACGTCCGCATCAGCAGTGAATTGATTCAATTCGCGATAGTCAAACACCGACCGGACCTTCTGCTTGTGCTCTTGTACAATCGCCATCAAAGGCATCAAACACTTTCGCGGGCCAAGGTTCTTTTTCAGGATATGGCAACAGCCATCTATTTTATTGCCACGATAAAAGTTCTTTCTCGTATGCATCCCGAGCATAGGAGGGCACTGTATATTCTTGCACTTTATTTTTCAATTCACCGGGTGCGTGAACACTCGCCCATTTCCATGAGGCGGTCCATACCTTATTATTGTCGAATGTTACGCTAAAGTCAGGCTCATCAATAGAAATAGCGGAACACAAGCTTAGGCTTTCACCAGGAAAGCGTACTTCACCTTCACTGGTTACGTGCACGCCTCCGAACTCCCTGATTGAATATGATCATATCGCAATAGTCTATCAACGATCAGGTCTTCAATAGTCACAGGACGGGCCTGCCCGATACCCAACTTGATTTTGCCGTACCCACGGCACTTCAAGTTTCTGCCATCAATCCTTAATACCCACCAGAGCGGCACATTTCTGTTCATTGACAAATACCTCTATAGCAGGCAGTTACTGTAATTGTTTGGGGAGACTGGCACTGACGTTTTCTTCCCTCAGGCGTTGCCTTGATATGTGTACTCCGATGATATATGCCCGATCTTGTCGCTTTTAAAACAACATCTCACGACGGGTCCTTTGCGTTCGATTATACATCCTCTCTTATCTGGTTAAGTATTTGGAGTAACTGAAAAGCATACTTTCCAAAATTATAACCAAAAGGTCAAACATCTGAGGTTTTTAAATCCTTTTTTGGCTTTTAAAATATGGTAAATGTCAAACTAATTAACACATCTTCACCTGAACTTCAATCATAATTTCACCATAATTTTAAGATTCACACTGAGAAAAATATGCAGAAAGACAAAATTATTATTTTTACATTAAAATACGAAATCAATGTGTACAGATTTAATAATTTCAACAATTCGTTTCTACTAATCTTTTTAATTCGCACTGCTGCCTATGTATTTTTTATGTCTTGTTATTTAGACCAGCTCATATTTCGATTGTTGTTGGGTCTCTTCGTACTCACTAATCTTCTTGGAATGTTGAGTTGAACACTTTATTCAATCTGCGGAAGTAAATTGTTCTAATTCTGCTTCCCTTGGTTTAGAGATATTTTGAATCAGTCATCACCAGTCGAATGCAATTTTGTGTCCGTTCTTTAGTGTTCACTCTCCTAGAGAAGAGTGCACTTTTAACTTGTTTTGATAGCGCCTCATCACCGGGATTCTTAGTGAATAAACACATCATTCAAACTCACAATTCTTTTAGTCTTAACGGGATTATCTCTGGTCTACATAAGTGAGCAAAATTCTTTACATATGATAAAGATTTGCTTGTTAACGAGTTGATTATATATTTATCAGAAAAGAAAAGAAACCTCGAAAGAAATTCCACCAACTAACTCATACATTCCCACCCACTGAGTACATACATCAGGTTCAAGACTCCTGTGAGTGCCAGGCAGAAAAATAACACACAATCCCAATCTATATTATGTTGATTTGGGTAAAAAGAAATTCTTGTTCTCAACTACCTTAAGGCTAACTCATCAAGAATTTGATTCAAATATAAGACTCTTCTACTTCATTTCAGTTGTTTCGACCTTTAAGTGAGCCCAGATGCTGACATTTGGTGAGATCTTTTTTGTCTGCTCCAACCAACCTTTTATGGTCATATTTTACCTCTCTGGTCGATGAAAATAACGGATATGCGAAGGCTGTAAAGTATTTGGGGAAATATAAGTATTTAAGAAAAAGAAATATAAAATAGCAAATACATTTTTTAAGTTTTAGCATCGACATTATTCAATTTTAATTTCCTACTAAATATAAAATAAATAATATTTTTTCTGTTTTCAGTATTTAAACATTTAAGTTATTTACTTTGCATGTTAGTCTGAATATCAATTTGAAACCTTCCATTTCCATAATTGAAAACTAATTTTAATAAAGAAAATTATTATTGAATTAAAATAAAAACATTACTTTGCAAAATTTTTAAAATTGTTCAAATGTTTCGAATTCAATTATTTTCTATTGCAAAATATTTTTGTAAAATTTATATCAAAATCCAAATAGTTTTATATAATCTTATACAAGCAAAATGTCGCATTAATAGCGTAAAAATGATGAAAAATATTTAATTCTATATTTGTCTGCGTTTAAATTCTTGCAAGAATTTTTCTATTTAATTTTTTTTTAATTCTAATGTATACGTAAGAGCAAAACGCATACACACACATATGAATGCGTGTGTCTTGTATATAAAATATGCGAACGCAGCCACTTAGGCATAATTAACCTTTTGTATACTTAACATTTTATGTATGAGGCTGACGAAGATATTCGCATTTTCAACAGAGCCCCTCTTATGGTCCACACCCTTCTTCCATCAGAGTTGCAGTGCTTGGACCCATTTCATCCTGTTGTTCAAAAAGTCAGCAACAGCAGATATGACGTCATCATCACTACTATCTCTATTTCCCAGCCAAGTATTTTTCATGTTAGGGAACAGATGATAGTCAGATAGGGCCAAATCAAGAGAATAGGGAGGATGATCAACTCATTCAAAACGACAGTATATATATTTCAGTTGCCGTCCGATATTTAATTAAAGCATCAACTGTTTTACTTTTAATGATTCATGAAGGAAAAAAATAGAATTATTATTAGTATTATTGTTAATGTCGCTATTTTACGTCACAATCCCGCCATCAGTCACCGGGCAAGTCCGTGGTCGATCCTTACGGCCAGCCTTGAAGTTGGTTGCCTCGATCCTCAATCCCACCCTGCCCAAGTTGTGTTTGTTTTATATCACAGGGTGGGCGAAGGCCGAGTTGCAGACTCAACATCGCTCATCCGGTAGCTTTGGCGAGATAACGTCACAAAGAACAACGTAAGAGACAGCTGTGTAGCACAACAACTTTATATCAAAGGTTCATACAATGTACGTTCTACTCACTAAATTAACATCATGCATATTTTCAGCACCTTCCCTCTTAATACACCGTGACCCTATGTTTAGGCACGATCGGTAAACTGGTACAAGGCTGAAATCTGATTTCTTCCAATCTATAATTTCTTCGGGCCGACCTTTCAGTTGTATTTAGTAGTCTGGAACATGGTCTGAGTCTAAGTTCTTTTTGCAGAAGCTGCAAGGTGTTTGGCAAAACGGGTCTTGAACCAACTGGCAAAGCATCTTTCTATCGCAAACAACACCTCAAGCTGTCTGGTTCCTTCTTATCGTCTCTTGCCTCACTCGTTTGTATTTATGGACCCTCGTGGAGCATGAATTGGTTGGAAAATTGATAGCCTGACCAAGTTTGGGTTTTCTCCCCTGAAGTGTGGTGGTGGCAGAATATCGACCGTCCAACTCCTTCTATCTCGCGTGAGTGCCTCTCACCATCACCGTCTGAAGGGTGCAGGCAAATCCTCCGCCTTCCTTGAAATTCTTCCTGAACCTTTACCCCTCTCTTTGTCTCCTGATCAAACCTGTTCCCAGAGGCTAAGCGTGGTCGAGCCCAAATTGCTAAATTCAATTATCGTCCAAATTTCCATCATCGGGGAAATCTTATCTCATCTTTGAGGGGTCGGCTGCATCTGGGATTTGTCACCTTCCCCTCGCCAGCTCTTTGGTCAACAAGTGACAAAAAGAGATTATTCGTTTGTTTTAGTAGATTTTATCTCGTCTTAGGCAAACGAAAAAGAAATATAAATACAATTCCACTCCTGTTTTCCTTTGGAAACATGCCAGTCTTAAAATCCAATGGAATTTTGGTTAAAGATTTACTGTTAGCCTTCGTAGGTGGCCTTCCCATTACCCACTTCGTTCAACCAGTGGCCCACTGACGTTTTATCTCGTATCCTCACCAGCACTTGAGGTCGTTAAAATATAATCTATTATTCTCCGCGGGGTCGATTGGACACTTAAGAAAATACCATCACTTTATATTAATTTGACCAAAAACAGATGACTTCTACGCTAGCCGTCGTCTGCATCACAACCCAGAGGTGGGGAGAGGAAAAAAACAAATATCCTTTCCTTTCATTTTCCTTATCTTGTTATCTGTATACTTTCCGTCTATTGAAAAAAAAGGTTTTCTTGTTTTGTTATCAGTATACTTTCAGTCTGGCAAAATAGCGTTTCTTTTCTTGTGTTCGTGTTTATTTTTAAAGCCTTACCAGCGCCTTATTAATAGCGTCACAGTTGACGGTGATGTTGCTGTATAGTTTGATAGAAATAAAGCAAAGTGTTTATTGTAATTCTGGATTTTAAGAACGTTGTTTTTGTTAGAATAAATGTTGCATTAAGAAACCAGTCAGTCATAAGTATCTGTCAATTATGCAATTCAAAACTTCCTCGTATATATAATAAATATTCGGAGAGTAATTGCCAAACAAAGCAATATCTTAGTTATATTTGCGTGCCTCTGAAACATGTACTTAACTACCCATATTATTCATCTCTCTTGATCTTTGCATAAAGTGCAGGAAATATTTTGTTTGTAATTTTTACCTATTTATATCATTCAAAAAGAATCAGAAATGTAGCAGAAACGTAGTTTCTCATTCGACAATATACCCCCGACACACTCACACACACACACACACGCAGAGACACGCATTCAAACATCACATTCTGCTTACACTTATCATCATTTTCATTAATGTTAATCATTCGGCGAAGGAAAAGAAGAAGATATAAAAAAAAATTATCACCTTTTCCTCCTTCCCGGTTTTTTTTTTCCCGACCTTCCACCTATATAAGTTACAGACACGCACACATGTCAATGCCGCCACACACATGCACACAACCCCCCCCCAAAAAAAACCGCTAAATACCGTAACCCTAGTAGGGGTGCGCACATGTGCCAGGGATCACCTGTAGGTAACAATGGTTTGGGGTACCATAATTCTGTCCCCTAGTCTAGACTCCATTGTCGAATGCAGTTTTAGGTCATACCCAAGGCCCCCTCAAAAAATAAATAAATAAAAATAAAATAAAATTATATGTTATATTAACAGCAACTTCTTTTCATTTCCTTACTGACTGCCAATCACTTGATTTTTTCAACCAAAGCCATGTAGAAGCCTCTTCCGCTACCAATGTTATTGAGCGAATGTCGCTGCTTTACGACACAAAGATGGATACGTCATTGGCGTACGCAGAAACCCTAGCTCGAGCACTACCAGGGAAAACGGCTATTCCTCGTAGGGCCGAACTGCACGACCTGTCCCTTAGCTGGCGAAGGAAGTGCTCCAACGCCAAAGCATAAAGTAGGGGCGACAGTGGGCCCCCCTGTCGTACCGACCGAGTCAGCGCAAAACCGCTCGACCGCCTTCCGTTCACCTGTACCACAGCACTGGGGTAGCGATACAGGAGGCCAATCCACCAGCAGAAGTCGGGTTCGAATCCGGCGGCCTGCAGGTCAGCAGCCAGTTACTGATGGGCAACCCTGTCAAATGCCTTGGACTGATCCAAATTGATCAGCGCGGCTCGCTTGTCGTCTTTTACGCCCTCTATGATCGTGCGGATCAGATGCACGATGCTTTGAATTGTTCGTCCCTTCACAGCACAAGTCTGCTCAGACCCCAACAAGCTCGCGACAACTGACTGCATCCTCTCCGTCAGGATCTTGGCCAAAATCTTTAACTCTGTGTTTAGCAGAATTATGGGCCTGTAATCATCTAAATCCCGCCCAACACCCTTGCCCTTTTTCAACAACGTGATCACACCCCTGGAAATTCGGTTGGGGATGGACCCCTGCCGGAACCAGTTGTTGAACACCACAAAATCGGGACAAAGATGTGCGACAGCCTCAAGTACATTTCGTAGGGCAGACCATCCTCGCAACTAGCTGCTTCAGTCGGCGAGAGCCGAGGAAAGTCAGCCAAATACCTGCGGAACTCGTCGCCACTGAGACCAGGCTCCTTGGTAAAACGGCTCCCGAACTGCCGCCGAAACGCCTTGCACATTGGTCGACCTCAGAGAGCGCCCTTTCGGGGTTATGACCTCGCGAGTGTATGGATCGGATCACTTCCTTGCGCAATTCTGCGCCCATGTTCACGGCTTCGTTAGACATATTGTTTAACCTATCTCTAAATACCTGACCCTGATAGCGCTTGCTAGCCTCCCGCTTCAGGGCCTTTCTAGCTACGGCTATCTCTAGGGAATCCCCACAGCCAACGCCCGAGACAGACCATCCTCTAGAATCTTCACATTTTTAGCCTTATCTAGAGCGTGTCGTTGGCTATATTCAGTGATGAATGACCTAATCCTATCCTTAAGCCTCTGCCACCACTTACTCCCAATAACCGCCCCGACTAATTCCCGCTGCACTAATCTAGTTAGCTGTTGCTGAAAGTCCCGCCTGTCCAGTAAGGACAGATTGAACTTCCAGTGTCCAGCCATTCTAGGCCTAGTACCTAACACCATCCAGGCACAGACGAGTCTATGATCTGAAGAGTCTAGCCGGTGGGACCTGGGACAATCTAGTAAATATAGATCGACTCTTCTCACTAACATTATGTCCAGGTAGCTGGCTACCTGGAGAGACGGCCAACTACGAACCCACGTCCACATCTCCCTCGGATGATGGACCCGGTATCTAGCGACGAGCCCAAAGTCGCCGATCAGATCAACCAGGCTATGATCGCCTGATGTCTTCCCGCTAGCTACCCGCCCACTATCTATCTTGGAGTCCAGGACGGCATTTCAGTCCCCCATTAAGACTAAGCGCGACGAATCAGCCAGGAACGGCCCCAACTGACGAAAAAAGTCGGCATGCTCACTCTGGTCGTTGGGCGCATAAACCACAACGACCCGAAACGAACCACTGCTCACGGCAATATCAGCCACGATCAACCTGCCCTCCGCGCCAACATGAACAAGGTCCACCCTCGCATCCAGGGAACGTTTAACTAACATGGAAACACCTCTGGCCAGCTGGTCCCCGTATGATGAATAGACAACAAAGTCCCTAGACAGCACACGAGCATCAGCCTCGCAAACAAAATGTTTCCTGGATCGCAGCTACATCCACTCCAAAGGACCTGAGATCACAAAGCAGGCTGGCAGCCTTACCTTGATCTCTCAGGCCGCTCACATTCAGGCTGGCTAGGCTGATTGAAATAATTTAAGCCAGAGTTCCTTAAGCGCAGACTGGCCGGAAATCTGCGGGTGTCACAACCCCGACGGATTGTCCCAGGCTCCCTCTACCCAACTCCGTCGTCATCCGACCATCTGTGACAATCCTGCCGACGTCCATAGGGTATGTTAGTTTAACTGCCCTATATACCGAGGGATGGAGTAAAATAGGAACACCCCCTGCACAGAATCTTAAATTAACTGAGCGTAGATCAAACACCCTAATATTTGGAAACACATCCCCACATTCAAACAAATGATTCCAAACTTTTAGATAGCTCCTCGTATCCCTGATAAAAGTAATGACCCCAGGAGCCTCAGGGAAATTACAGATTTATTGTCAACGGTGGATAATTTAAATAGTGGACCTAGAAGGGCTTTTTTCTGTGCCGATAAGCCCTTTTCTAGCTCCTTTCTATCTGCTTTGTATATTAAGTCTGGCCCGGGGAAATATTTGTTTTTTTTTCTTTTTCCCCTTCCACTTGACTGGGTGGGTCGGAGAAGTGGTGGACGAGAGAGGGGTGGTAGATATTGAACTGAGGGAGGAGGTGGATGGGGTGGTTGACGGAGCACGGGAAGGGGAGGAAGAGAGGCTCCTTGCTTTTAGGGACTAAAACAGGATTTAGGGGATGCAACATCCCACTAGATATCTTCAGAACTGTAGTGGGATTGGTTGGGCTAATACTAATTATCATAACCATACCACTAAATATAGGCAGAAGTCGAAATAGACGAAGAAAATCACTTGTGACAACTGCTAGTACAGTTGTGCGCGTACGAACTTCATAACAAATGGTGTCGTCGAATGAAACTATGTTGGATTTGGAAAACGCTGAAGTGGTTATTATCTGGTTAAAGTGTTTTGAAGCAATGGCCAGAATGAAGAAATTAGCGGATGACTAAAGCAGAAACAAATCACGGATTTATTTATGGCCACCGCAGGGTGTAAAGCCATTAAGCAAGTGTTCTTAATGACTTACCTGGAGGAAATTGAAACTTTAAAGACATTAAGAACATAATTTTAAAGAATATCCAATCAAAAAAAAGATTGGTCATTGCTGAAAGGACCAAATTTCTAGCGTTAAGACAAGAGCCTGGAGAACCTATTAGGAAATATATTAGTAGACTAAGAGATACTAGTAGGTATTGTGACTTTAATGAACTTGGACGAAATGGAATGACAATAGAGGAGGAATTGATTCAGCTTCGACTGGTGAAAGGATTATACGATACTATGCAAAGACTTAAAATTTTGGAGAGGTTGCAATCCAATAATATGAATTTGGAATCGTGTATTGAATTTATACAGCAAGACGAGTTGATTGAAAAATATAATAAAACAAAAAAACAAGAAGAAATGATGGAAATATGTGCCATTAAGAAAAAAATAAAATCAAAATGCAAGTATTGCAGTTATATACATGAGCCAAAAAGAGAAAAATGTCCCACATGGGGAAAGATATGTGATAATTGTAAAAAAAAAAAAGAATCATTTTAAAGCCGTGTGTAAATGGCAAAGCAACAATGTAAAAAAATGTGTAAATAGTACAGGACGGAAGAAAAAAAAATCAAACGAATGTTTTTACGATAGAAAAGAAAAACAAAAAGAATACGTTCAAGAGTTGAATGGTATAAATTTAAAAATGCAAGTCGACACGGGAAGTGAGGTAACACTCATTCTTAGAAATTTTGGGGAAAAATTAAGGAGACTGAAGTTAAGAAGAAGCCCAGTAAGACTAAAACAATTTGATGGAACCTGTATCAAAATATTAGGTTCTTTTCAAGGGACATTTGAAACAGTGAAAATATTTGAAACAATCACCATCATAGTAGTGGATTGTATAAAAAGTCATGGCTTAATAGGTACAAACTTAGTGAATGTTGATAGTACACAATTAGTGAATGCTGTCAATATTAGAAGTTTTGAAAAAGGAACATTAAAAAATTATAAAGCAAGCATTCAGCTAAAAAGAAATGTTACACCATCATATTTTCAAAGTTGTAGGCTTCCCATACATATAAAACCGATGGTGATTGAGAAGATGAACAAAATGGTAGAAGAAATACTTCAACATGTTGAACCAGGAGGCAGTAAATAGGCATCCCCTATTGTCGTCGTAAGGAAATCTAATGGTGATGTTAGGGTTTGTGGCGATTACAAGATAAATGTGAATCATAAAATTTGTTCAGATTCGTATCCTATTCCAAATGTAGAAAACATATTGCATTCCTTTGCAGGAATGAAATATTTTGCTAAAATCGACCTAAAAAAAATTCATATAACCAAATCCAAATAGACGACGAATTCAAATAAAATAACAACAATAAACTCGGCCATAGGCTTATTGAGGTGGACTCGCTTACCATTTGGATTTAAGACAGTCAGTTCGATTTTTCAGAGAGCCATGGAAAATCTACTAGAAGGAAAAGTAAAAAATATAATATACCAGGATGATATTGGCCTGGGCGCCCCTACGGAAGAAGAATTAAAACAGAAAACTAAAATGGTAATGAATATACTCAGAGGTGCATGAATGGCTTTAAACGAGCATAAATGTATATTCAAGTGCAAAAAATTAAAGTTTTTTGGACATCAAATCTCAAAGGAGGGTACTTCACTGAACAGAAGTTGATACAGAAAATATTGAATGTTTCGCCTCCAAGTAATAAGAAAGAGTTGGAATAATTTCTTGGATTAGCTAATTTCTGTAGCAGGTTCTTACCAAAGTATTCAGAAAGAATTGAGCCTTTTGCTTATTTACGAAAGAAAAATAAGGAGTTTCAGTGGACTAATATTCACCAAAAATCCTTTGTTAAATTGAAGTTAGCATTATCCAGGAAACCGGTTGTCAAGATTTTTTACCCTAAAAAAGGAGTCACATTAACAACAGGTGCGAATGGACAGTCTGTATGAGCAATTTTGTCACGCCAGGTAATGTATCTTTCCAGGAAGTTAACGGCAGTCAAAAAGAACTATTCATATATTGAAAAGGAAGCGTTGGCTATAGTATGGAGCATGACCAGAGTAAGAGAATTTTTGTTAGGGAAAAAGGTTTTGCTCAAATCGGATCATAAACCGCTAGAATTGATATTCCATCCCAGAAAAAGAATTGCCGAAGGTCACTTCCTCAAGGATATTAAGATGGGTAATGAAGTTGATGGCCTTTGACTATGAAATAGAATATGTGAAAGGAAACACGATCCCACATGTAGATGAACTATCATGACTACAGTTTGAGGAGGAACAACATGAGAAAAATGAGAAAGTGGAAGATGGAATTTTACATTGGGTGGAGATTGATGTATTGCCCATTAATAGACTCGTAATGGAGACTCTACAAGATCCAATATTGAATAGGGTCACAGAGAGAATAAGGAGTAATTGTTCTAAAACGGAAAGACCGTACAAAGAAATCAGACATAAATTGACAATGGAGAATGGTGTGGTCTGCAACGGAGATCTGGTGGTACCACCAGAAAGTTGGTAATCAAAAGCGTGCATGATGATGTGCATTGCGGAACAGTTGCTACACAAAAACGTGTAAAATTGGATGTCTGGTGGCCCTGGTCACACTCATGACGTGGAGGTGTACGTAAATAAATGTCCTAAATGTGCGGAGATAAAAAATTTTTCGACAGAACAAGACACATTGGTGGCCAAAAGAAACTGAACCTTGGTCGAGGGTTCACATGGACCATGCACATGTGAATGGTATTGGATTGTGCCTGATTTTGGTGGATACGTTTTCAGCATGACCCGAAGTTTTTAGGGTTCAGGATAGAAAATCAGATACTGTACAACAAATTTTACGAATAGTCTTTGCCAGGAATGGTGTAACAAGGACATTGGTAACAGATAATGCCCCAGAGTTTTGCGACGAAAACTTATGTTCATGGTTAAGAAACATTGGATGTATACCGTATAAGGGGGTTCCTCCTTATCACCCGCAATCAAATGGAATAGCGGAACGAATGGTACAAACCATAAAAATGGGTTTAAAAGCCTTCTCCCCACAGCATGAAAGAATCGAAAATTTTCTACCAAGATTGTTATTAAGTTACCGGACAATACCTCCTACAGATTATAAAGTCCATCCGCGTTAATGGGAAGACAAATTAGAGCACCATTAACAATGTCATACTCAACGAATGAGAAGATATGGTACAAGAGAAACGGGGAAGAAGGGCCAGAAAAAGTAAGATTTGTAATGCAGAAGGGACAGAATACAGCGTTGGTTTCCAAGAATGGTAGAGGTCTATTGGTGCATGCTGACTAACTAAGATTGTGTCAAAACTATGAAGACTGAAGATACTGAGGAGTTAAATGAGGAGAGAGAAGAACAAGATCAGAAGAGACAATGAGTGCTCAAGGATTTTCTGAGGAATCAGAAAACGAAACAGTGGATATTGAAGAAGAAAGAAGTAGGTCGAGATCTCCTATAATGAGAAATCCTCTTGAAACCAAAGAAAAGGGGAGGGTATGTAGGCGAAGCAATAGCTCAATTCAATGAGTTAAACATAAAAGCTTCCGGGAGGTGTAGTGGTATTGGTTGGGCTATTTATCATAACCATACCACTATATATATATATATATATATATATATATATATATATATATATATATATATATATATATATATATAGGCAGAACTCGAGATAGACGAAGAAAGAAGAAAGTCACTTGTAACGATTGCTAGTACAATTGTGCGTGTACGAACTTCATAACAAGAACGCTTGTTGAATCGATGGAACGTTTGCCAGTTCCTCAATACGACACTAATCACCTATCTCATTGTATCTTTCAGGCGCAGTTCAAATTAATAATTATCAATCATAAAAAGTAATTGTAATGCATTGAAGGACAGCTGTGGTGTAGACATACCTCGCCGAAGCAACAGAGGGCGAATTGTTTGTACATGTGCTTGTAGACATCATAGACGTGGGAGGTGAACTCCAGCAAATCAATATTGAATTGATACAGCGCATGTGTTATCGGCGAGAACGAGGTTAACACAAACGAGAGATTCCGGTTTCTTGCTCGAGAAAGAGCTGATTTTGTGTTTCAGGGCAGTTTTGTTCTTTGAGAGTGGTGATGGTTATCCCCGTGTTCAAGAGAAAGAGCGATATATTATAAAATAAAATAAGACATATCTCGGCTGATTTGCAGGCAAATAAACTAACATACTCAAGAGCGAGAGCCGGATGTGAACGAGACAAGGCCCCGCCACAAAATGACCATTATCGTCGTTTACGCATATTCCCGACGCACGAGTTCCGGTCGAAAAATAAAATATTTTAAAGTGTTTCTATTTTTCGACCAATAAAAATGCTTCCCTCCTAATTATACTCGCGTCGTTTTTTGAGCCGGTTAAGCCATAAAAAATGCCATAAAAGGGGTCCACACGGGGAAGTACAACAGCAGTCAACAGGAGGCCAGGGAAGAGACCGGTCACGGTCGCTCTAAGCGGTCAGCAGCAATCAGTAGCAGTAACGCCACGCCAACCAGCGAGAACTACTATGAGAGATCAACCCAGATCTGCAGCCGGCCTATGAATTATACCACAAGGTAGCTGTCCCAAAACCACACGTTCCTATTGAAATAAATCACGTAAATCTATTTCTACTGTTGTCGTATTTCTTTCTTGCAACCATACGCTTGTCTATAACAGATAGTACTGTTGTTTACGGTGTGCAGGAAACAGTCCCGAGCGAAGCGTTGTTCCGGTTTCCACGTTAGCTTGTCAGCGGAAACAGATTCGAGTGAAAATTTATTTTTCCTACCACCCAATTTTCTTTTAAATCACAACAGTAATATTTGTTTGACTGATTGCTAGGCTGGAAATACTCAACGGAATAGAAAAACAAATTCATGATAATTTAGTTGATAACTATAAATTAATTGTCAATTCATTGACAACTATAAATTAATGAAAGAAATATACAGAAACGTACTAACATACTCAGACTACGAATTCTAGGATTAGAACTTCAGACAACTTCCAGTTGTCTCGTCAGATGACCGGAAACGTCAATACTTTATTTTCACTGTACAACGAAAGAGAAGACATAAAAAGAATTCAATTGATTTTTACTGCTTCAGCCTTCGGGCTTTGAGAACATGTGCAGTGAGAACTTTACCACAGCATTTTATTCAAATTTTTACACACAGATGAAACGTACACACGACATTAATCTTCTATACATGCACACACACACACACACACACACACACAAATGAGAGGGTGCAGCCTCGAGCAGCTGTTTCCCAGTGGCGAGCACACCAAAGTATTATTGCAGTATCGACTGCATCTCTGTCCGAAGCTACACCTGAGTCACACTCTGCCCGAAGACAGAGAAGCAACTGAGAGATAAAATGCAGCAGGGGCCGCGGAACGCTCGTTTCATTTTTTTTTTTTTTTTTTTGGGGGGGGCAGGGAGGAATTTTGATTTATAGCCTTAATCGGTCCTACAACAACCTTGGTTAAGCTTTTTCTACCAGTTTTAAAAAAATGTGGGAGTGCCGACAGGATACGACAAACTCTTATCAGTTCAAACAAAAAACAGTTTTCTGAAATCGCAGTTACATCTTATTAAAAGACATTGTAATTTATATATTTAAGAATCAAAGAAAGTTGTTCGTACTTAGTCATCACCTTAAAATATTATGCAAAAAATAATGTTGTGTCTCCTGCCTTGTTAAATTATAAAAAGGAAGCGATGTAGAATTCCCATAATGCACTAGACAGTTATGTAACCAATTGTATGTTTAATCAAAAATCACTAATTTAATACATATGTTATATCTTGATGTTTGGACACCAAAAATTGTTCACATTTTTGTTTTGTTTTCTTGTAATATTCTACGCTAATATTAATTTAACATGATGGGTGGTATAATTCCAAATAACAAAAAATGAATACCCCGATGTGCACAATAAAAGAAAAAATTACGTACACATATAAACACAGATAAAATAACCGTCGGTCAAGTCAATATAAAAACACCAGAATTCATGGAGGCTGCTGTTAACGCATTGTTTCACAATGTTAAAGCCAAATTTCATATTAGAAATGTCACCACAAATTTCTACACAGTTAATGTATCTGCTGGGAGCGATGCTTAGATAACACCTTCCATTTTACAATACCAAAATTACGAGGAACTAAAGAAAATAATAATTATTGAGGCACATGAGAGAATGAAACCGGAGTTGCCCGAAAAATTAATGTTCACTGCTACTATAACAGGACGACCTTCAGCCGACCTAAGGGAAATGTTGACAATTTCTAAACCTCTTGGACCCAAAGAGTGTGAGTTCAATACCCGGTTAAGGCAGTGGAGAACTTTCAGGCGATAACTGATAACTGACGTCCATTAAAACATGGCACGTGGATCTAGAACAGTCTACTCCAGTGAGCGAAATAAAGGTTTCAGTTCGACATTCCATCCACCTGAAGAAGGCCGGAGCGTACAACGGCCGAAACGTTGTAATAAATATGGCGACAAAGATGAGGACAATAGTCCGAATAATGTAAATAATGTACATAATACCTCATCTCAGAAATATAGACATATATATATATGTGTGTGTGTGTGTGTGTGTGTGTGTGTGTGTGTGTGTAAATTAGCTAAAGCCATTGCAAAAGTCCGAACTCCGTTCCTAGAAATCATCAACACACCACATATCAAACACTCTGGTGACTTAATCCCGAGAATACGAAGCGTAAATATGGAAACCATGGTTATGACGAGCTTATATATCAGATCATTTTACACCAAGATACCTATCACAAAATGTCTCAACATATTGAGAAACCACCTCAAAAAGTCCAAAGAAAAGGTTCCTCTACTCGTTCACAAAATTATAAAAATATGAAAACTAAGGACGAACCACTGCTTCTTTACTTTCAACAATATTTACTACAAGCAAAAATTTAGTTTATCTGTGGGGTCACCTACCAGTGGTGTTCTCGCTTGGCTTTTTCGAGAATTCTAAGAATTTCTAATATTTCAAAAACCCTCCAATCAATTCACACAAAATTTTCACACAGCGTTTGCAATACTGACCTGCGCAATCACTGAATTTTCGTACTGATCTGCGCAATGTAAACAAACTGGCGCCATATTTGTTATCAGCACGGTGATTTGAGAGTGCCCAATTATTAGAAAGGTTCAGTAAAATTCCCAGAATTGAGCAAACAAAACGTTTATTAATGTTGCACGTGAATGTTTATGATCAAAAGAACCTAATAAATAAGACAATCAAGCAAATAATAACAGATACAAACAAAGGCACAGTTATAAACAAATTAACAGGGAATTAAGAGGGAATGTGCTTTCCTATTTTTGAAATTACTTGAAGAAGTCTACGATCCATAGAATTTGTTAATTGTAGGATGTCATCTGCTGGAATGCCGCGAGATATGTCAAGAATTGCTTCCCACGACTCAGCGTTGCTCATGAATTGTCGTCCGTTGGCGTACAGTCTTCGCTTCATGATGCCCCAAAGGTTTTCGATTGGGTTCAAATCCGGAGAATTTGCTGGCCACTTCATTTTTCGAGGTCCATCGAAGCCTAACTGTTTCAAATATTCAGTAGTCTTGTGAGCAGCATGTGAGGGAGCATTATCTTGCATAAAAAACAATGGCCCTTCTGAAGGCAACTCTTTGCCTTTTCATCCACGGTTCAAGATGCTCCCTTCATAAACGCTATGTATGCATCAGCAGTCATTTTGACACCATCTGGTACTCTCCATGAGCCCACTAATGTGTTTCCAATAATACCACCCAATAATACCACCCCAGACCTTTTTGGCGTCTCAAACGCTGATGGCGATTCTGTCCGTTCATTACCCAGCCTTTGCACCATTTATCTGGCCCATCAAGTCTTGCTCGAGTTTCGTTTGTGGACAAAACTTTAGATTGTCCTCGGCCCATTTCAATCGATTTTGAATTTGCTTTCTCGTCAACGGAGGCTTCGATACAGGTTTGACTGTTGTTGCTATTTCCCTCAGATACCGACACCGAGTAATTTTAGACACAGTAGGATCCCTAATGCGACTGAAAAGCTCTTGACTGGTAAGCCGTGGCCTCTCGTTTAAGTCGTGACATGAGACGGCGTGAAATAATCTTCGGCTTGCCCTTTTGCGTACTTGTGTAGGGTCGGCGGTGAACTTTTTTTTTGATGACACCTCCCGATCATTTTAGAAATTTCTAGGGTACATTTGCATTTTGAGAGTTCTGAGGTGATAGTTTTCTTTTCAGCATCACTTAAACTGCTTTTACGACCCATCTTTTCACTAAATTCTTACACTTTTCTAATAATTTGGCAATCTCAAATCACCGTGCTGATAACAAATACAGCGCCAGTTTGTTTATATTGCGCAGATCAGTACGAAAAATTCAGTGATTGCGTAGGTCAGTATTACAAATGTTGTGTGAAAAATTTGTGTGAATTGATTGGAGGGTTTTTGAAATATTAGAAAAAAGTTATCTCGATAATAATCGCAGTGTATATAGATGACGCCCTATTATTATATCCCCAAAATACAAACGTATTAGACATAATAATGAAACTCAATAAGGTCGAATCTATCATTCACACACGAATTTAAAAGAAACAATTCTCTACCTTTCTTCGACATCTTATTAATACACAACGATGAGAGATTAGACTTTTATTTTCACCACAAACAAAAAATAAAATCTGGACTAATCATAGTGTTCTACCCCAGAGCCCTTAGGATATGTAACCTGGAATACATAATTGAAGAAGTGATATATTTCAAAGAGAAAACTTTCAAACTTCTCCACTACCCAGATCATTTTATCGTCAGTGCTAAAAAACGAGCTTACAAAAAACGGAAACCACCAATAATACTTCTAACAAAAATTACACAGCAGTAAAGTGAATATGAACTTGAATATGAACTGAAGCGTTACCAGTGGGATGTGATAGGATTAGCAGAGGTGAGATGGACTGGCTTCGGATATAAGATTGTGGCACAATGGGCATCAGTCGCAACTTGGACATGGAGTAGCCTTCATTTTACGCAATAAAGTCATTGGCTGCACACCAGTATCCAGCCGGATTATTACCATCCGTGTGTCAGCGAAACCAATGAACATCACCATCGTACGGACCACGAAGACCAAGAAATGAAAAATTTCTATGAGTTACTAGAAAATAACACCAAAAAGGTTCCAAATAAAGACATCCTCGTCATTCAAAGGGACTTGAATGCTAAAGTTGGTCCTGATGAGAACTGGGCTGAACCCGTTGGCTTAGTATGGCACTGGAAACACCAATAATAGGGGATTTCACCTTTTGGACTGTTTGCGAATTACTATTTTGTCTTGACGTTAAGTTCCTTTTTAATTTTTCTTACGTTCTTTTTTTTTACAAAAGACACCGTCATAAAATCGCCAACGTCTTTGGGGTCAAACCTCAGTCATAAAAGAAAAGGGATACTTGATATGGGACGTACTGCTACCCACGCCTGCCGACTGTGAAGCCGCAACCAGTCATAATAGCCAAAGACCTTAATCCGAGAACAGAATATGAGGGCAGACTCCAGTCACTTTCTTACAGACGTGAGGTGTCTTCCCGCTGTCATTTCTAGAAATATTTTCATGGCCGCTGTATTGCGTGCAGAGGAAGTTCGGAATGCATCTCAGCGACATATGTCGTGTGTCACATTGCCGGATAATCGGACATATACGAAACTTTTCGTGATTACTTTCAAAATCTCTTCACCAGGGAGTCCGGGCTATACAGTTCGACGGCCATTCAGCCGACTTTCCTTGCCTCGAGGCACCTGATGCGGCTGGGTACGAGGGTCCCATCACAAACCTGGGAAGCGCTGAAGCAGATTGGCTGGGACAAATCTCCGGAATTATATGGTCTACCCTACGAACTGTAATTGAGGCAGTCGAAGGTTTTTTTTGTTTTTTTTTTATTTCTTTGCTGGCACTGGTTTTCAACAACTGGTTGAAGCAGGGGTCTATACCTCAACGCTTTACCAGGGGTGTGTCAAGTTGCTACGCAAAGACAAGAACGGTAGGGATGGGATAGGTAACTTTCGGCCTTTAATAATGTTAAATACAGAGGTAAACATTTTAGCCAAGATCTTAGCCAACCGTTTACAGACTGACATCTCTAGTCTGATTGGCTCCGAACAGACTTGTGCTGTGAAGGGCAGAACTATTCAAGACAACCTTAATATGATCATCGATCAAGTCGACAGTGAAGCCGCGCTGATCAATTGAGATCAGTCCAATGCCTTCCATCGATTTCTGGAGGCTGTCCTTTCGGCCAAGTAAACATATGAGAAAGAAGGGAAACCTGTTGACGCCCTCTGAGGGGATTGGTGTGAGATACCAATATGAGAAAGGAAGAAATTGGGAGGACAATTCCCTTAAGAACCCCTCTAAAACAGAAAGTAATTGACTTCCAAAAATGGGAAGTGATAAATTTTCCTGTCCGAAAACAAAGAAAATCCTTATTGCGGATTTGGAATTATCGAGGAACCCAAACCATGACAGGCCCCCACCCGGTTTTGGTCGGCGTCCATATAAACGAACGTCCCCAGAGTAGAGACAGTTACGGAGTAGAGTTACGCAGCAGAGTTGGAGTCACAGAGTTGAGCTGTGAGCTCGGAGACCAGCCTCGCAGGTGCTGACTGAAAGATTCCCACACATTTCGACTTAGACTTCTAACCAAAAACTTCTTTTTTTTTTTTTTTTGAAGAACGACTTAGACTCACACCACCAAAACAAGTTTTACGAATATCGCCTGAAGACACCAAAAACCAGTTTATTGAAAAACAAGGATATTAAGACTCGCCTAAGAAACGCAAAGTGTCACGTATCCATAGAAGCAGTTTGGGAGAAAGACGCAGCCCTGTATTCAGCAACCAGATATAAAGATACTTGTTATTCTCTTTTTAACACATTTGAGTCTTTTGAGTTGTTACTTTATTTTCATTTATATATACTTGGGCGGTATCGCCTTTGCCCGAATTCGGCTTGCACTGCGGCCCGACACCAATTTGAATTCGTCTGCCTAAGATCAAATCACAACGTGGGTAGGTTAGACTAGAAATCAAAGCAGTTACTTCGGTAACCAGACGTTGGAAGCGAGCTGGGAACGACAAAGCTGATGCCGGATCTAACCAGATTTCCATCCGAATCGGCCAAGGGTTAGATTGTCACAGGATAGCACGGGTGCAGGGCCAGGGTGACGTCACAATGTTAAGATGAAATTTATCAGGAAGGCGTCTTAGTTTTTTCTTACCCAAGTACTTTTGATCTTCCCCGAGTTCATCCTGGAAAGACAAAGGTATTGTAACTGTGATCGTGTCATGGTGATTTTTGAAAACACGCTTGAACGCCCTCTGTTATATTTATTTTTAAATTTTAATTTAGCCGTTGCAGTCGTGGTGTTTTTGCAAACAAGCGCCCCAATATAAGGGAGCTAACCAGAGATGGTAGAAGTGAAAAATGTTATTAGATGTTGGTCAAATGCCTTTTAAACGTTGCTGCTACACTCGTAATAAATTTTGTTCAGTGTTGGTTGGTTGCTTTTGATATAGAGGGCCTTTGAAATTTGAAGCTTTTGTTTATTATTTTCATGGGGTAGTATATTGGTGTTGTGAACAAGTATTTTTCTGTGTTGTGAAGTTGGACAGGAATATTTCTTTAAACGTTTTGTGATAGAATTTTTATTCAGAAAATGTAGTAGAGTGTAGGATGTCTTGATAATTTTGTGGTCCTCAAATATGTACTTATTTTTTGTCAGAGATACAATCTTTGAAAGGGAATTTAAACTGGTATACAATTTTGATCTTTTCCAAAAGACTAATTGACGGAGAAGAGTTATTGCGTGTGATTAAGTTGGTTGTATTATAGTTAGTGTACATATTTGAATGAAGATATACTGCCTAAATATAAATATATATATATATATATGTGTGTGTGACCAGCAGGTCATTTCCATACAAACAATTATTTGTATTTCATGGGTGACTTTCGCTGAATTTCGCAATTAATTTCGATTATTCCCAAATTTATTTCCAAGTTATAAAAATTGTTATCGTACAAAAATATTCGTTGCAAAAAATCACGTACAAAAATCGCCAAAAACATGCTAAACGTTAACCTCCAATCTATACAGACTCTTAACATCATCGGGCAAACATGATTCACCACTTAACCAAGAGAACAATCAACTGCAATAAACCCCGATGCCAAATCTGTAGGGATATCCTCACTGGTAGCAATTTCAAATCACCCGGGACTCACGTAGTATTCAAACAACCGCCTCTGAATTGTAACAGATAAAATCTTATATATTTATTTTTCTGTCACAAATGTAAAAAGGAAATTATATATATATATATATATATATATATATATATATATATATATATATATATATGATTGCGTTGTGCATATGAAACACCGAGTCGTACTATCCGTAAGAGATATGCATGTTTATTAATATATATCTGTATATATCTATATATATTTGTGTGTATCATAAATATGTGTGTATATAAATATGTGTGTATATAAATATTTATATGTTTATATGTGTGTGTATGTATAAAATTATAATAAATTATTATACTTAAACTTTTAAAATATGAAAACAATTCTTGTAAAAATTCATTATTCATCGAAAAAAAGATTTTTCTTAAGACAATAGTGTCATTAATAAATGTTATTTATAATGCCAATTAAAAGCTTTTCCAATTAAATTATGTCAGTTTTATTGTATCTTTCTTATTTTAATATTCGGAGCCGATTTTCGGCAAGTAAGTAGCAGTTTGAATAAAATAAATTGATGATTTACTTTCTCCAAGGAGTCCTGCTTTTAACTAGTAAAACTAATTTTGCGATTAAAATTTAATTTCTCGAAATTAAAAAAAAAAGAAAGAGAAAAAGAAGGAAAAAACCACGTGCGCAGAGAAGAAGTGGTTCGATGCAAAGGTTGGAGATTCATCGGATGTGACTTTGACCGGACGTGCAACTCCAGAAGAAAAAGAAGAAGAAAGGATGAATTCAACAAATTAATTTCTGTCAGCCACAAACACAACGACCCTGTATGAACTCGCAAATCGCAAAAAAGACTAAGAGGATAGTCACCCACTTTAACCACTATAACCAAATGGAGTCAACAATAAAATGGTACTATAGACAGTAAATTTGGCCTTTACTTATTTATTAGACCAACCTTCATCTCTATGTACCATAGACTTTTTACTTTTGGATTAATTTCCGTTTTTATTCAAGATACTGAAATAAGTATTTTTTATTATTTTATTTGAATTTACAATATTTTATTTTTAAACAAACTTTTTCTATGTGTCATTAAAAATTTTATGACATGAAAAAAGTTAATATAAATTTAATATTTTTCTCTATGCTATTGTTCTTCAACAATGACGATATTAAGTATAAAGTTATTTTTTATGAATAATTTGTTTTATTTAACGAAGCAAACAGGCATTATTTTTTCGTATGTTGAATTTTCCTGTCATTCGTAAATAAATAGAAGACATTAAAAACAAAGGTAACGTTTTTCACTGCGAAATTAATAAAAAATGATACTTATTAAAGAATTTATCATAAAGTTCATGTCAGAAATTAAATTCAATAAATTTAATATTTTACAACTGTTAAAAATATACCACAAAAATGTAACGAAGACATTCTTTTGTCAATTATCGTCTTTCCCATTTTTACATTTATTCCGATTATTTTAAACAACGAAATTCACAAAACGAAATTTTCATTATTATGTGGTAACTACATACATAATTACATACACACAGTACATAGACATCATCCGACAAGCATTCATTGGTTCCTCAAAACTAGCTCGCTGATTGGTCAATTCCGACCAATCATATATCCTGCACGCGAGGAATGAAATTTCCCGCGTTTTCGATCGGAGCCGGTCACATGATACACCATCTTATATAAACAAAACACGTGTAAGCTCTCTCTCTCTCTCTCTCTCTCTCTCTCTCTCTCTCTCTCTCTCTCTTCGTTTTTTCATTCATCTTTCTCCTTGCTGCCAAGATGTAACCTTCAAGAACTCCCGTCTTGACGATGCAGTCAGACGTTAAAGAACATTATCATTTCACGCAAGTACGAACTCTGAAATCTCTTCTGAACTCTTACCAAGGTTTACAACTCACATTTCCTAACATGCTAAAGGAACTTTATTCTTGTAAACTACAGTTTAATAATTAATTCACTTTATGAGCTCAGGTACAAATATTTCCAAATCTAAGAGACATAACTCTATCAAACCTTCAGCTTATATGCATGTACACCGCAACACTAATAAATTCAATTGTTATGTTTTGAATCATTATGTTCTGTCTTTAATTTTATACTATGTGCTATTTTATGTCAAATATAAATTGCAATGTGCACGCCACATTGGATAGTAACCTCCAGCGTCTTTGCTTTCATTAATCACGCCTTTCCTAGCCAAAATAAAATATATATGTAGCATCACCACTACATAATGGTGAACATACCGCTACAATTATGTCACAGAAATTTAATTTAATTTTGCTATTATTCTTCATAATAACGAATATCTTGATTATAAAATTCATTTTTTAGGAATAACTTGTGTTTTTTATAACATGTGAAGTATACTGATACCGTCCTTGTAAGAAAAAAAATTAAAGTAACATTTTGCACTGATAATTTTCCAAAATTACTATACAGAAATTTGCGCATTTGAAAAAAATTAAATAAAAATTTAATTTAATATTTTTTGTATGATATTATTCTTCATAACAAACATACTGGTTTTAAAAAGATATCATTTACACACGGGTATTTAAAAAAAATGTATGTTGAATTTTACTAGCATTATTGTCGTTAAAAATGTAAAAAGAAAAAATTAACCAGTTTAATTTTTTTTTTAAATATACTGTAAAAATATTAAACTAGTTAATTTTGTTTAGATAATTGTATTTTTGGGTGATCAATCCAAACCCCACCCGATAAAATCAGATTATCCAAATATTTTAATAAAGTTCAGTTCGCAAAGTAACTTCAATATAAAACTAACCCTGACTGGTGAAATAATTTGAAAATCCTTTGGAACCACGACGGAAAATAACATGTGACAAATTCCCACATTCATACAAACTTTAAGATTCTAAATTCTGAATCCTAAACCCTCCAGACCTTAGAATATAAATTTCATATACTTTTTAGAAGCACCGTGTAATTTTTACAAAATAATATTTTTGTGGCGGGGAGCAATATCACCCCGAAATAATAATAATAATAATAATAATGATAATAAAGGAAAATATGCTGGAAAAAAGGCGTTTTCAAAAGAACCAAGATGTTAAAAATGCTGCAAAGACTTTGAAATGTCAATATAGATTTTATTTAGAAAGCGAATTACAGTTTTTTTTTCCTCTTTAAGTGTACAAAAGATATCAGATTATTAACAGAAAATAGAATTCAGAATGTCTTGATCTAAAGATTTATTTTATCGATAACAAGACAGCATGAATCTATGTATGTTTACTAAAATTGCTCAGAGCTATTAATAGATAAATTTAGAACAATGACAGCGGTCAGGGAATTGAAAGATGAAACGAGTGTGAAGTTTTAATTTAGAAGCGTGTCGGAAATGGCTCTATTCCGTTCCGAATAAAAGTACGTTCACACTAAAAAAAAAAAATACGTCACAAGTTTCTATATAAAGAGGCAAGCCAACCGGAAGAAGAGCAGAGTTAGATTAGAGACAGTCGGACATTCGAAGAAGAGCGGAAGTGACGTCAGAGATTGGAACAAAGCGTCCACTAACATGTGCTGTTGATATAAGTACGAAGAAGCGAATTACTTCCTCCAACAGTTAAGACTAATACTGTTACTATTATTACTACGACTGAAAACGGAAATGTCGAACAAGCTACAGTAATCAAAAAGGGTTAAAACGAAGCCACCTCTCTCCTTTAACAACATTACACCAAGTATTTTCTTTTGCTTTGTTGATCATAGTTCATATACAAGAGACATTCAATTTTTTCCACGAAAATTGTATTATATGTATTGTTGATGTTATATATATGTGTGTGTGTGTGTGTGTGCGTGTGTGTATAAAACTTTTGTCCCTCTAAAATCGGATCGACTTGGTCGTATTTATTTGCTGTTAAGCCGATTCTCACCCAACAACCTTGCAGGTAGACCAACGGAGAGCTTTCGGAATTCTACGACCCGATAACTACTCGCCAGGATCAAAAACTCTCAGCGTGGTTTGTGAGTGGAATCGAATCGATATTTGAAACCAAAGACTTAGGTAATATTGAACCATACAGGATCAACGACCGGTCTTGTGGATGACACCGGCCTAGTGGGGTTAGGATACGGTGTCACATGGACGCCTTGATCAGAGATCGCGTTACAATTGACACCATGCGGGTTGATCGGCGTTACATTTTAAGGTAATATTTTTTAATTTCAGTACTCCAAAATCTTTCCAAAAATGGTAAAAAAGTACACTATAACATCTTGTTGTGGTAACTATTATTAACAAAATAAGGTTTGTTTATTTTATCTTCGCAGGATCAAAATGAGCAAGAAATGGTTAAAAATGGTTAAAGGAAATACCTAGAGACAACACCACTGTCAAACCAAACACTGTTGTTTGTGAAAGGTATTTTCATCTTATTAGGAAACAGTAGTTATTACAAGGAGGGGTAGGAAGGTACGGTGGATAGCGGCTCGGATTGAGGAACCGGAGAGTCGTGTTCGAATTCCAGTCGAATCTATTACATTCATTTATGAATCCTCTTCTTCTTCTCCCCCCGCCAGCTATGGGTAAGTAGCAGAACAGACCGGGCTCTATAGCCTTGGATGGCAACTGGTCTGCAGCAGAAAGAAACTACAGGAATAAAATCTGCCTCGGCAATCATGTATCAAAAGATACATGATCGCCTAAGCGTGTATCATGCATGTCATATAACTGATTGGACTGACTGAGTTATTACAAGAAAAGTACGACCTAGAAATCCATCATCAATATTTGATCATTTGCCATAAGCGTATTACCTAGTCCTCAACGAAAACCAACAAATAAAACTTCTGCTTCTGTGCGAAATGTGCAACGTCATTAGTTGGCACAGTTTCTAGAAAAAAACAAAAGCTTCACTTTTGAAAAATTGTATCAGAATATTGATCAACAGGATTTTGTCTCAGCAATTACATGCTATAAATCAAACAATCAGCTCTTCATCCAATCGACTGATATTTTTTGCACTGAAAGTTTTCGAATGTTTTTAATTAAAATTTTTGAAAACTTGAAATTTGAATGTTACCATACAACAATTTTCAATTTTCAAAAATTCGAATATCAATGTTTCAACACTGGTCACAAATCAATGAAGCAATTTGTTATCTTAGTAACTTAAAAATTAGTAATAAGAAGATATTTTTAAAAGAACATATTAATGTTATGCCACCAGGAAGGAATCATTATGATTCTGATATTGTTATCAGGGTATTTGAATATTTTTTACATCTCGGTCATTATATAACAAACTTTAGGATGATTTTAAGTTATCCAGCATGAGAACATTACCAGCTTTGAAATTCAAAATTAGATGACTTTTCTTGGTGATATTTTAGTGAAATCTGTGAAAATCAGAAAAAAAAAGTGTACCCTTTTAGTTGATGAAGTGTATGCAAAGGTTGAACTATTATTATTAGAATACACCTTTAAGTGCTGAATCTAGATGCGTCGTCAGTGTTGTTGCTCCCATGTCACTAGAAGTTTCGGGTCTAAATAAACAACAGACTTCTTCGATGGGCGACCCGACTGAATATGATCAGTATTCGGCCCGCACCTAGAACAAAAATTGCCACTAGCTTTAGGACGCGAATTATATAAGTTGCCCCAGCAAAAAAAAAAAAAAAAAAAAAAACAACTAATAAAGACTTCACTATTCGAAGTTATAAATTAGGTATGCATGGTTGTAGTGATCTTCCTACTTGCGGCCAAGAATGGGTGTTTTTTGGAAGAATAGGAAAAACAAACCAATAAATATACTCATAAATACATCTACATATATACATATATACACTCACACACATTCACACACACACACACACACACAAATATATATATATATATACACACACAAAAAAAAACGATTTATTATATTGGCTCGCCTTGCGACTTGTCCTTTCTCTTCCCCCCCTTTTAACTAATTTGTTTGGTCTTTCTTTTCTTTTACTTTTTATTCTTATTTTCTTTTCTAAACTACCCTTAATAAAACGTTTACAATAGCGTGGTTAAAAAGAGACTATTTACAATTTTAAAAACTAAGAGAAAAACATTTGACTAAAATCGCTTAAAAATAAATTTATCAAACTATTTACATGTTAAGTTAAAAAAAAAAAAATCACGTGTAAATTTTAAATAATTTACCCCCCCCCAACACCAAAAAAATATCCTTACTGGAAAGAATTCGTTTAAAAACTAAGAAAAATAGCTAAACTTCCTCAAAAAAAATGATCGAGATATTTACATGTCGAAAAATAGTTAGAAGAAAATATAGCGTGTAAATTTAGCTAAGATAAGTTACTCCTACAAAAAAAAAACAAAAAAACAAATTATCCATGATAGAAACCGAAGAATAAAAATTAAAATTCCGTTTAAAAAAAAAATTAAGAAAATAAAAGGGGAAAATTACTTATAAGAATGTTTTTAATAAAATGAATCTAGTCATTGCATACGTGACTGGATGCACATCGAAAGATTGATTCTCGCAAGTTTCTCGTTATATATACACTAATTTCACATATACTAATCAGTCTTAAAAGTATTTAGTGATGGCATTTATGGCGTGTGTACATCTGTATTGGGAACGTTCTTATTTTGTAGTTTTGGGCCACGCATTAGCTCTATTTATCCACAACCACCTAGTTGCCTTTTCGACGGAGTCCAGGATCATTTGAATCGTCCGCCTTCTTTTTTGTCCCGTTATCCCTAGGCTAGTAAGGGCTCGTATCATTGACTGTCCGGCGAACCCCCTACAGCCGATCTCCACAGGGAAACAACGAGTACGCCATCCTTTAGTCCTACAGTCATTTAAGAATCCTTCATATTTACTATATTTTCTCTCAAATGCCTCTTGCATATGCTCCTCCCACGGGACAGTTAATTCCAGCAAAATAATCTGTTTGGTGGCGTCCGAATAAACGATTATATCTGGACGGAGTTTGGTGGACGATATATGTGTTGGGAATTTTAATTGTTTCCCGAGATCGACTCGCATTTGCCAATCCGACGCGGACGATAACAGTGACTAGGATCCTGCAACCTTCTTACTCGGCTTTGCACCTGCTTTAACGAAGCGGATAGCTCTTCTTTCTGGGATGAGTTTATTACTCTGTAAAGCTTCAGTAATAATGAGTGCTATCGCCTCTAAAACCTTGTCATGACGCCACCGATAGCGCCCGTCTGTCAGAGCTGTTCTGCACCCGCTTAATATATGTTGCAGTGATCCCGTCCCCGAACACAAGGGGCACTTTGGTGAATCTATTTTTCCCCATAGGTGTAGGTTGGTCGCGCTTGGTAATACGTCGTACACCATCTGAACCAGGAATCTAGATCGGCTGAAGTCGGTATTCCAAAGATCTGACCACGACACTTTCCGCCGATCTACACCATCACACCTGGTCCACGCGCCCTGCTGGCTATAACCTGCCATTTTTGTCATCCGCTTTTCCTCCATCCCTGCTCTGACTTCGTCCTGTATCAGGTGTTGACGCTCCTTCACGGTGCTTTTCCGGAATTTGTAGGCGGGAATCAACCCCAGGCCTGCTCTGCCCTGTGCGACTGAACCCATTATTGTTTTTACCCTCAGATTCCCTTCTGCGACAGCTAGTTCCTTAGTAGCACTCCATTTTCTGCCAGTCTTAATCTCTATTCCCGCACCTGATAATTTGGGATCTCTGGAGTTTCTATAATGGTAGCTTTCCCTTGTCCGTGAAACCATGAACTCATCAACTAGTCCTCTGAATGGCAGCTGGATGGCATTGGATGATCTATATAAGGCTGCGCTGCTTAATCACCGAGGTAATCCTAACCATCTACGGAGGAAACTGCTAGCTCTTCTCTCTAAAGTCTCCACCGTCGAGATGGGAACGCTATATGTCTGGAGTGGCCATAATGCTCGTGGGAGCACACAGTGATGGTATAGCCAGGCTTTGAAGCGCCCTGGCAATCCCGATTTATCTATGTTCGCCAGCCACGAGTCAAAATCAGTACGTATAGCTTCGATAGCTGGTGTGTCCTTCAGAGCATTACAAAAGGATTTACCTAGACTTTTAACAGGCTTATCGGCCAACGTCGGAATGGCTCTCCCTTCTATTGTGAAATAGTGTTTTACCACTCGGCCTTTTTTAATTACCACTGATCTACATTTGTTTGGCTTGAAATTCATTCTTGCCCACTCAATCAGTCTCTCTAAACCCCGTAATAGCCATCTACAGCCTGTAACAGAATGCGTGGTGACTGTAAGATCATCCATGTAAGCCCGGATGGGTGGTTGCCTAACTCCGGTATTTGAAACGGGGCCACGGCATTCCACCTCAGCGGACTTCACGAGCATGTTCATCGCGAGAGCAAAAAGTGTGGCTGACAATGTACAGCCTGTAATGATTCCTCTCTCGAGTCTATGCCAATCTGAAGAAACCAAACCGGATGCAACTCTTAGATGGAATTGTCTGTAATAATCTTGGATAAGCTCGCGGATACTACTTGGAACGTAGTGTCTAACTAAGGCTTCTTCCACGAGTTTATGCGGTATGGACCCATATGCATTGGCCAAGTCCAACCACGCAACAGCCAGGTCTCCTTTATTCTTCCTTGCATCCCTTATTAATTGCGACAAAACTCCTATATGCTCCACGCAGCCAGGCATACCAGGGATTCCGCCTTTTTGTACCGATGTATCTATAAAGCTATTTTTTAGCAGAAAAGCTAATAGCCGTCGGGAAATAACACTAAAAAATATTTTGCTTTCTGTACTCAGTAACGAGATACATCGAAATTGCTCGATATTTTCTGCGTTCTCTTCTTTTGGGATCCAAACACCTTCTGCGTATCGCCATTGTTCTGCAACTTTACCTCGCTGCCAAATTACTTTAATGATCTTTCATAATTTCATGAGAAGACCAGGGCAGCGCTTATACACGGAGTAAGGCACGCCACTCGGACAGGGCAACGAAGCTGATCTCGCTGCCATTACAATATGTTTGACCTCACTCAAACTTGGCACCTTCGTATCGAACTCAACTTCTGGGGGGTTGGGTTTAATGAGGCGATCATTAAATCCTAATTCTTCATCCCTTCTTGGGTCCCTATAAGAGCTTTTCAAAAAGGAATCCACCCTTTCTTTTGGGCATGCTAATCTGCCGCTCCTCTTACCTCCCAGAAGTCTTCTGGCGAAACCAAACGGGTCGGAGATAAACGAAGCCCTCTTCCTGACCCGCTCTTTCCTACGGCGACGATGTCCTTCTGCTCTTCGCAGGTTTTTCAGTTTCGCTCTTAAAATATTCCTCAGTTCTGAGAGGGCTGGTCGCTCTTCACTAGCAGCCTTAAATTGTTTCTTGAGGGATCTTAATTCCTGCCTTACTTCTCTTATCCTTCCTTCACGCCTATTCTGAGTGTAGATTTTATTTCTCATTTTATCAATGTGGCCGAAACGCTCTGATCCGTAGCTGACGATAAGTCTACTCATGGCTTGAAGTCGTTGGCCTATGTTACCTGCAGACGTACCTTGGATTATAATGCATACGTCTTCATCAAAATCGCGCCAAGCTTTCTTATTGTTTGCTGAGGGCCCATTTAATCCGCTTAGAGACTACTCTGTCCGGCAAGGTCTGAGTCCACACTGGGTGATGCTGGGCGCTGTGGTTTGTCACCGGGACCCGCTCCACCTCCGTCTTACTTGGTGTAACACCTATGCGTTGTGATTTCTCAGCTCCTACTGCACATTTCATCTTGGCCTGGTGTATTTTTAGGCCACGCTGGTTCTTGCACGTCTTTCCACAGTGGCATATCGAGTCAGAAGTCCTTGGGGCGTTTGCTGTGGTCGTAACCCTTGTATCCATCCTACTGGGGATCTCGTGCTCCCCACCTCTCGGGATCCCCTGGGGGTATGTATTCCTTGTTATACCTGTAGCGTAAAACGGGGATCTCTTTACAACAAAGAGACATGTCATTAGGGGTGCGAACCCTGCAGACTCCGAATAGCCGTCTTTCCGGCTTGCCAACTGTCTTTCCAGCTGTCACCGAGTCTTTCCTCAGTCGTCAGCCAGACTATTCCTGGTAGTCACTGTTAAAAACAGATTTAAAATTATTAGAATACACCTTTAAGTGCTGAATCTAGATGCGTCGTCAGTGTTGTTCACATCCTTTCATTGCAGGGCCTTGCTTGTTTTGTTCATTCTTTCTAGAGTCTCATTCCAAAGAATTGTGAGAAAGATTATTTCCAGGTTTTCCTTTTTTTGCTCAAACCTTCTGCCTCTCACCTTGTATTCATTTGTTATTCATTTTCAGTTCATAGTGCATATTTTATTTTCTCGAAACGCCCATACAAATCATGAACAGCGTCAAAATGTGCTGACCATCGTGACACTTGACCGCAAAATCTTTTTCTAGAGATGATGTCAATATATTCCAGCGATGAGTAGAACCAGTAAAAACAGAATATAGATGCTGAATAAAGTAAAGAATTTTACAGTCTGTAGACAACACTTTAATGCTTCTACTCTCACCAAGCTCAGTCTATGTCCAGCACAGGGGGTATAAATGGCAGTTGATGAATCTGTGCATGCAATCCAGTACACGGTCTATACATATTTGATGCATTATCCCATTCCCATGACTGACCACGGCAGCTTGATAGTGGAATTTTGTTCTCATTAAGAAAATCCACAACAGTGTCTGTTAAATCCTTTGCTCCATAAAAAAAGATGGGGATGAACATCAAGAAACGTTCCATAGGCTCACAACCTTTAATGTATCGGACAATAAATGTCAGTCGATCTGTGTTTGAGATGTTAGGAATGCAATCTACACTCATTGAATAATACTTTCACTCTTTTACTTCTTCAAGAATAGTACAAGGAGCCTGTTGTCCCATTAATTCAATAAATTCCTCACAAATATTTGCAGATAAATATGACTGATTATCTTTTCCAGGATTTCCATACATTTTGAGATGTTCTCCCAAGAAAGGGTCAAATTCACTCAGCAACTGTAGTATACCTAAATAGTTGCCATTTTGTGCTGACCCAATAATCTGATTTTCTCCACAAGATGGAAAACTTTTGGAGGTAAGAAAGCGAATTACAGAAACCACACTTGTCAACACTTTATGCCAATCTTCCTGATCTGAGCGATATTGCTCAAATAATAAAGAATCTATATTTCCAATTTCTTTATGCCTTATCAAATATGCTGTCATACAATTTCGGTATTCGCCATTTTCATGTTCTACAATAACATTGCTGTGCTTCCGGTCATTGAACCCCCATGTAGCAAAGGGAAATTCTTTCTTGCACAATAGGCGACAAACAAAGCAGTAAAAATGACCTTGGGATGGTGAATAGCGTAGCCATTTACGTTTTACACACTTGCTATTCTGCAGCTCACGTTTGATGACATTGTTTAATAAATACCTTACCTTCATATTCTCTACTCCAACAGTTTTATACAGACTTCGTGAGTTTGATAGTTTGCTCTCATGATTCAAACATGACGAGGGCCTACTATGAATCCAGTAATCTATTGTGTTAGTATCATTAATGTTCCATAGCCCCCGATCTGTCACTTGGATTGTAAGCTCCTTTGCAGATTTGAGTATTTACTTTTGTAAAATGCCACCATCAGCAGCAACAGGCAATGACGGTATTTCTACTGAAACTGAATGATTGGTATCAGGAATAGATGCTGATGTGGATGCTCTATCTGAAGGAATGGTTAAATGGCTGTCGTTGCACCTATGTTGAGCCACAATGTTAATTTTGAAAATTTTCCTATTTTCCTTTTCTCTTCTGCAGCTCTCTTCTTCTTCTTCTTCTTGTGTGCTCCACTCAAAATATTACGTATCATTTCTACTGAAAGTGTTAGTCCCACACCAGGATGTAGGGTTATATTATGTAAGTCTGTATATTATGTTAGATTATGTTATATTATGTAAGTCTGTATATTATGTTATATTATGTTATATTATGTAAGTCTGTTTGCAACATGACCTTAATATTTAAACATTCTGCTTCCATAATGAACATGTCCCTTTTTAATTGTATCAACAGTATTTATTCCTAATGCAAACTTTCTACTGGGCCAGACTTAGATCTAGCTTAGTGGTATAGCTAGGGTGTCTGGCACTGATCTAGCTTCATGTACAAGACAATATTCGACACTTTTCTCAACTTGCACAATTAAAAATCTTATAGCTGTCTTGCATTAGAAAATGAAGGCGGATTGCTACAAAGCTCAATTCTGACATAGCCATAGAAGAATTCAGAAAACTTCAAAAGACAGGAATAATATCCCCTTTGTCACGTAGCCACGATTTCATTAACCATATAGGCGAAAGTAAAATCTTAAATAAAGAGAAAACTAGTTAGATATAAAAGAAAGATAAATAAATAAATAAAAACAGAAATTTAATCCAATGCTTCCGACTCGCGAGCGAATATATTCTATGATCTGCCATATCCTTCTTTTCTTTTTCTAAATTCTTTCTTTCTCTCTCTCCACCCACGAGCCAAGGGCCCGTGAACTTTGAAGTGACCCGACGCGAGGATGACCTGGTTCCAAGATTTCGCGTTTGACCATGAGTGAATTCCAGGCACCATCAGGGTCTCCTGCTGCGATTCACGTGACCGGGACGTATGGAGCATGTGTTGAACTTTTGGCCATCACACAAGCACTGCGTGATTTTGCGCCCTATCCTCCTGCGTACCCGGTCATGGACGAAGGGGAACCACGTGACTGTCGTTGGGGACAGCGAAAACCAAAAAAGGATTCTTCAGTTTCCCTCTGACCAGCGGCAGTTGAACGTCACTGGGCAAAAATCGTCAGACCGCCCACTGAGATGAGGAAGACAGCAAAGTCTGTCGACTAGTGAGTGGTGGAAGGACTGCTAGGGAACTGGTCGACCCAACCAAATGCCTGTATGAAATGCTGGGGACCCACGAACACTCGCGAAAAGAAGAAGAATCCAGGAGCATTGTCGGCCGGCCAAGATACTGTTTTATCATCAGAACTCTCGCTTCGGCGAATCAAAACTTTATGTGAGGATACCAACCCGACTGCAAGATAAGTTGGTTCTTTTGGCTTGATCTGTTTTCATATATGTATGTATTCGCTCGCGCCTTCTATTCTTTAATGATGCCCCCCCCTTTGTTAAATGAATGTTCTTTTTTTTTTCTTTTCTTTTTTTATTTCGTTATATATATTTATAAATAAATGTTTTATTTTGACATCCATCGTCTTGTGTCTGTTCTTCGTCGATTCCCTTGTGTCGCTTCCATTTCTGAGTGAAGACCGAGAAAAGAAACCACGTTTTCCTTTTTTTTTAGAACCCGTGGTTCATCTATATGCTACAAGTTCGTAACACCTTCCAAATCGGAAAGGAGTTCAGCCCTACATATGGTACCTAACCAGATGGAACATACAGACTCTTAGGTGACTAAAGGTTATTGAACTCAATAACAAAACCTGATCGCTACCAAGTCCCAAACATAAATTCCTTATCATCAAAACTGCATGTTGAAAAATATTTTCGAAAATTGATTTGTCATTGGCTTATTATCAAGTACCAGTCCATCCCGATGCAATTGCAACACCATTTGGTTTATATGAATATAATTACATGCCTTTCGGTTTGCGAAACGCACCTAGTACTTTCAAGGATGATGGACAATATTTTACGCAACGTCGAATGTACTTTCAGATACATTGATGAAATTTTCTCGGATGACGAGAAAAGTCATTCTGAACACCTTGATGAAATATTGCAGAAACTTAGTGAGTACGACCATAAAATCTCTCTTTCTAAATGTACATTTGCTGTTAGCGAACTTGAATTTTGGAGATTTCAAATTTCTACTGATGGTCTTAAACCCATCGTTAAGAAGCTTAGTGAATTGACTCAATTTCCTCAACTGTAAAACTTTATGCCGATTCCTCGAAATGGCAAATTTTTATAGAAAGCTTGTGCCAAATTTTAGTAATTTTACCACTTACAGAACGAATGTGCTTAAACCAAAAATCAAACTCAGTAACGTTGACAAAGGAAGAAATTGAATCTTTCAAAAATTTAAAGAGCTGTTTATCAAGTGTAACTGCTCTAGCTTTCCCCAACTCGAAAGCTAGTAACTATCAACTTGTGACAGATAGTTCTAATGATGCCGTAAGAGCAACACTTCATGAAATGATTGACAATCAACACAAAGAAATTGTTACAAACCCAGCAAAAATATTCTACTTTTGACAGAGAATTGCTGGCTGCCTATTTAGCTGTTTTACATTTTAAACATTTAGTAGAAGGTAGAAATGTACTGTTACTGACTAACCAGAAACCATTTTGTAGTGCTTTCAAAAGCCAGTCTTCCTTAAAATCCGATAGACAACAATTTTATAAAAAACAAACAATTTTATTAGCAAATATGTTAATGATTCACAAAACATAGTAGCTGATTGTTTATCACGGATTGCCGATGCAATCACTATTGAAGTATGCGATTTGCAAGAGATAGTGAGACACCACGCTACTGATGAAGAAATTCAAACCCTCCGTGAGCAACTGAAACTATATACTTTGAATAAGAATGAAACTATATTATGCGACGTGTCATTTCGCCTGCATTCTCTACCTAATTCTTATATTCCTAAAGAATTACAAAAATGTAAAAATATTTGGCTAAGAACAGAGTACGGAAGCATTTGGAAGCTCTGTACACAGGCCCATTTCAAGTATTATATCGTCACTTTTTTTTAACATAAAAATATCTGATAATTTACATAGTAATTGATAGAATAAAGCCTGCATACATTTCTGAAACTGTAAAATCAAAAGATCTTGGCGGATCATTCAGATGAGACCTCTTGATAACAAACAAGAAACTAAAATGTTATCCGGTAGAACAAATGAAAAGGAGAACATATTTTTACTACTGAAAAAAACCAAAACAAAACAGCAACAACAACGACTCCGTTACTGTCGCGAAACTTATGTAGTGATACTAAATAAATACAGAGAACCGGATGTTAGCCCTAAAATGTTCAATGTCTTAAACTGGTTTGTGCGCATGAGACTCCATGTATTTCTTCCGATTAAAAATTTTCTAATAAACAAAAAGTCTTAGCTAGTCTTAAGAGTTCGCGCCCAAATAATAAGATTTCGGCTGAGTTATTTTGATACCAAAAACAAGTATAAAGAGACCTCTTTTTCAATCAAAACTGAAAAGGGAGAACAGACTCCAAAGAGGACAGACCACATCAAAGGAATCTCAACTCGACCACCTCCTGCACCCTCTTACCTCCCTTACCCCTACACCCTCTTATATCTCTGACGCATCAAAACCAAAGGAGATCTCACATCAAAGGACACTTAAGTACTTTTCACAAATTTTATCTTAAACTTAATTCTTGTAACTCATCTCATTAATTGGACGTGATTTTGTTTACAGATACATACATCCTTCAAAGAACATTTACCACTGACTTTAACAATTTGTATTTTGAAATTATGAACTTTGAACCTAAGCCTAAGAACCTAAACTTATGAACTTTGAAACTAAGATCCCTAATGATGTTAAAATGTCACATCTGTATATAAACAGACTATATTACAAGAAAAGATAGTCGCACAGAAGAGGAAATATAATAATTTTCATTTTCAAGAATATGAACATTTTTTTAAAGAAATAGATTGTGGCAGATTGTGGTAATTTAAAAATTCCACTGGATAACACAGGAATACAAGATATTTTTTTTATTTTCAATTTAAAGAAAAGTTTGAGAATTTCGAATGCTTTCTAATTTTTAAAATATCTTCGTAAATACAAATCATACGATGAACATTTTTTTACAAAAAGCTGGTTTGGGTGATAATGAGTCTGTATACATATATAATATACTATTGTAGTTTTAGCCGGACACAAACAGGCAACTGTATAGATACTCTAAAGAATTCCAACATATTTAATTGCAAAGAAATTAACAAATTTTAAAAATCTTTTTGAGAATAATTTCAGTATTTATTTAATTTTGTTGATGATTTTTCATAATTATTAAATTAAAATATTAATATTTGAAATTGCTTTAGGCACATAAAAATTTTACTTTCAAATCTCCAAAATAAGCGTGAGATTTTGTCTTAAATTTTAGTATATCGAAAACCTAAAATACAATTAACTTTTTTCCAAATAAGTGTGATTTTTAAGTGGCAATCAAAAATTTTGACAACAAATTACTTTGAAATGCACCTAAAATAAATAAAGAAATATATTAATATTTAATGAATAACCGTTGTTACAAATGGTTATTGTAATTTATAACTAATAGGAATTCGTTTGTTTTACAGAACAAAGAAACATCTACACAAATTGATAACAGCTTTTACAATGTAGAATTTAATAATTTATATGAATCTTTTTATTGTCGCGGAGAGCAGTTCGCCTGCAAACATTAAGAAGGTAGAAGTGACACAGCAATGGCAAAGATAACTAGAACGAGGTGATTAGATTAATAATAATGCCAAATTTCTTCATTGGCAAAAAAAAAAAGATAAATGAAAAGGTCTCTAGTATTTTGAATTGCTCCAGTTGGTGGTGTTGAAAGTCGTCATCGGTCCGAGCTGAACCAATAGTTAGTTAGACTTGTGACGTAACTGGAATTGCGAGTGTGGTGGCAAACAGCTGGAAGCGGTCTGTCCGATGAGTTGATATAGCTAGCGGCTCGTCAGTCAGAGATTGCGGCCTAAGCTGCGAACTATGTCGCTAGACGTTGCTGATTCAAGTTGGCCGGGCTGCCTAGTCTTCCTCGGAGTAAGGGTAGGAAGAAAGACTTTGTACCTTGAAAAGAGCAGTTTTTGGTAGCGAGGAAAAAAGACATTGTGCCTTGAAAGAGCGATTGTATAACGGAGATAAAAAGACTGTATTCTGAAAAGGGTAGTTGAGTAGCACCAGATCTTTGTTTGGCAGGGCAGCTGGAGCTGGAACCTACTGGAGCGACGGCTGGTGGCAACCTGAAGATGATGGAGGATGTTCTGTCCTGGGTTTTTCATATGCCTTGAATCTGCTAAATCTGTTGGTTCTTTCTTTCCCCATGTTGATTTATGAACTACTCGTATGGACTAATCCTCTTGAAGCGTAGGGCGCTAATGGGCAGCATTGGAACTACATGAAAGACAGTTTGTCCAACGCCAACGATAGACAACTGACTTCCCAGATCCCAAACATGACTGTTTATATAGACCAGATAGATTAATCAATGTCCGATTTATTGTTGCTTGAACTCAACAGGTTTCCTTTAACTACGCGTTCACTTCTTCTTTGGTCAAGTGGGTGTCATTTAAAGAATGGTCATAAAACAACACTTCTTTTAAAAGTCACTTCTTCGATATAGTGGCTCAATCATAGTGTCAGATATACAAACATATAATTAAGTTTGTAGCCTCATTTTGGCTGAGATTATGCAATTTTCAATGTTGAGTCATTTTTCTACTATTTACAGAAAATCTACTGACAATCTCCACTAATCATAAAAAACAGAATTTGAAAAGATAGCTTCATGAGGCTATTGACTAAAATATAAGGACTGACTGATTAAGATTTTAATCAGTCAATGACGTACATTTTCAAGAAAAATAAGTTTCTCATTTGCGAAAATCATGTACATTTGAACTTTTACATCTGGCAAGTGCATTTGTGGTATCAAATATAAAAAAAAATTAGATGTTCATATTTTTATATTAATGATTGAATGTTTAAAACTTATAAAATTAAAATAAAGTATATTACTTTGTGAATGTTTGCTTCTTAATGCTTACTATATTTTAACAAATTTGCCTAAGTTTTGGGGGAAAATATTATTTCTTGTATCAACCAAATACTACTCGAAGAATTCAAAATCAGGTTTTGTCAGAGTAAATACTTTGAATTAAAAAATGGTTGGAAGCTTCAACCTATGTCAAACAGAGAAATATTTTTCAGTTAATACACCAAAAAGTATCACCATGCATGAACAAATAGAATTTTAAAATTATTATAGCAAAAATATAGAAAATGTAACTTAGTTTAGATGCAGCTTGTTGAATTCATTTGGCATATGAAACTTCATTTTCAAAATTGTTGCAGGCATGTTTATTCTTTTAGATTAAAATTTTATTTCAATTTACACTAAAATATTTTGAGTTATAATTATGTAAAGTTACCCGATAGTTTTGTCTACCAAAAAGGGCAGATTTTATAAGTGGTAAATATTTTTAAATATAAAGAGGATAAAATATAAAGATGAATAATAATTTAAATTATTTTTAAATACAAGGGAGGTAACTGAAAGAATTGAGTTATCTTCCATCATTGAAATCTAAGGGAAATAAATGGCAATTGCTGGAAACTTTTTTTCAACTCAATTTAAAAACTCAAACAATGATTTATATATTTATCAGTCAAGCAACCTAGTCGCCCTTTATTAATGACAAATTCTGTTTTTTTTTTATAATTTAGCAGGATAAGTGAAATGCCTTCTCTTTTAGCTATGGCATGTCTCGTTCATTAGTTAGTCGAGAAGATTAGACTGATGGTACATTGCTTTTTTTTTAATTTCATGTTATCTTCCTCTGAGTATTTTTACTTCTGATTTAAGAAACAGAATTATTAGCTAGATGCGATATTTGTACAGGCAAAATCTTCGATTACTCATGAAGGAAATATCATCATAATTACAAAATTTCTATACTGGCATCATAAAATACATAAAAAATAAAATGAAATATAAAATAGTAGCTGCTCATTTACGAGTAGGCCCGTCTGTTAGAGTGGTTACATAATCAATCACTATTACAATGCTGAGGCACATTTTGCGTTTCTACAGCACCCACTAGAGAATGTTAGTACGCTCAAAACTTCCGCCACGATGATTTGTGTCTCCGTGCTAGCACAACCATTGGCGGCTTCCGAACAGTGTCACTCGCAAGGCTGGAGGTATGATTTTCAGGCACTCAACACATCAGTACTCCAAGCTGGGATCGTTTCTCTAGGCGTTCACTTCTTCTTTGGTCAAGTGGGTGTCATTTAAAGAATGGTCATAAAACAACACTTCTTTTAAAAGTCACTTCTTCGATATAGTGGCCCAATCATAGTGTCAGATATACAAACATATAATTAATTTTGTAGCCTCATTTTGGCTGAGATTATGCAATTTTCAATGTTGAGTCATTTTTCTACTATTTACAGAAAATCTACTGACAATCTCCACTAATCATAAAAACAGAATTTGAAAAGATAGCTTCATGAGGCTATTGACTAAAATATAAGGACTGACTGATTAAGATTTTAATCAGTCAATGACGTACATTTTCAAGAAAAATAAGTTTCTCATTTGCGAAAATCATGTACATTTGAACTTTTACATCTGGCAAGTGCATTTGTGGTATCAAATATAAAAATTTAGATGTTCATATTTTTATATTAATGATTGAATGTTTAAAACTTATAAAAATTAAAATAAAGTATATTACTTTGTGAATTTTTGCTTCTTAATGCTTACTATATTTTAACAAATTTTCCTCAGTTGACAAATTTTATAACACCTTCTAGTCATCTCTTTATAAGCAGGAGTGATGATTGATAGGCTTGAAGATAATCAGCTTGTAAGTCGTTTTTTATATAACATTTGTTCTTTGGAGCTCATTTTAAGTCACTATGTACGATTTAGCTGATAAGAAAGGAGCGATAAACCTTTTTTGTGAATGCATTTTGATATTGCCACTTTACTTTATGAAGAACATTCAAGTGAACTTTGCGGCAAAATTCAAAAAGACCTTGAAAACAACTTGAAAATATGAAACCCCTTCGAGCTGAGACGTTACGTTTGTGTACTCTGTTAAGAACGGAGGTGGATGCACTATGAAAATTTCTGCCTTGGGCAATATTGTTATTGCTTACTCTAAGTTTTTCCCCTTTTTTTATTTTTGAAGGGTTTTTCAGAGTTAGTTCCTCCTTAATTCCCTAATTATTCACTAGGGGTCGCTCTCCCTACACTATAAATACTGGGCGACTTCTTGCCTCGTTCTCTTTTTCATTTCTTTTTCTTCATCTAAGCGAACACATCTACAATGTAAGCTCAATGTAAGATAGCGTCTCCCCACTTGCGGGAAGATGCCGTGAACATTAAACACACATACGTACGTACGAACTTTCACCAACATACAAACACTTTACGTTCACACACAAACACACATGTTAATGTCTTTGTCACTTGTAAATTTGTTGTTTAATACATATATTTGTTGACATATATATATATATATATATATATATATATATATATATATATATATAATTATTTATTTAAAAATATGATTCCAAATCGCTACATAAGAGGTCTCATGTTTCAAAACAAGAGCCGAAAACTTCAATATAATCCTTTAAATTAAATTGAGTTGAAAGTAAAATGGGCTCCGTTCCATCTTCAAGCGAAATTTTTGTTGGAATAACGTATATCTGAAATTTACTTGTTTTAAAATTGAAATCAAAATCCCCATGGTAACAGCTATGGTGAATTGTCTAAATTGGGTAGGCGAGTGTAGGGTGTTTATAATAAGTAGCGGTATAGAGATACTTTCAAGGTGTCAAGTCGGGGAAAGGTGGGGTGTCAAAATGAAACGGAAGATGTATTGGCCATCGTCTAGTTTGCTTGTCTATGGAGATTTATTTATTTATTTTATTTTATTTTATTATGAAAGGAATTGTGCATATAAAAAAAAAAAAAAAAACTTTCGTAACGTTTGTTTTTTTGACGAATTCATAAAGGGTTATCTTATATGTAAGGTATTTAAACTACTAATTTAGGCTATGGATTATGAAGTGTGTTATGTTGTATGCATGTTTGTAGTTAATTATTCCTACTATGAATCTGATGATTGGGCTAGTTGTTAAACAAGTTATATAAATTTTTTTATCTAATAATTCAAACCAAAAATCTGATGATGCCTACAAAAAAGCGTTAACTCGTGTCTATTATTTAATAGATTATTATTATTTAGAAGTTTAATGATGTGCAATTTTTCATGGAGGCACAAAGGGCATGGGTCATCCCAAGCTTTACATATTCTAGCCTTGTCAATAATTTTCCATTTAACTTTTGGTGTTCTATTTGTTTCCTTCAGGTGCCAAAAATATTTTGATAGTGAAGTTTGATTTCGTTTGTTTATATTATTAAAGGAGCACTTATGCTGCCTCCATCTATCTTTAAAATTATTCTTCGTGGACCCCATATATATATATATATATATATATATCGGTCTTGCTTGTTTTCTTTACATCTTCAGTTGGACCCAATTTGAGTCTGCTTGTTTTCTTTACATCTTCAGTTGGACCCAATTTGAGTCCGCCATTTTCTTGTAGTCGGACCTTCTTCTAGCAGGAATAAACAGCACGTGTTTCTAATTCAACAACACTTAAATCAGTGGCGTAGCTAACAGGGGGGGGGCGAGGGGGCACCCCCAACAAAATTTTTCAATTAGGCTAAGATGTCAAAAATAGTCTGAAAACTGTGGTGGAGACACAGGGTTTCGCAGGCGGGTATATGACCCCCCCACCCGAAATAATTTAACCCCCCCCGTTTTCTCAACCCGTCAGAAATTTTCTAATAAATTGTCGGGAAATTTGTGAGTAGGAAAAATAGCAGTGTTTTCAGCCTTCACGTGTTTCAGTTGCTACAATCTTGGTTACTAACAAGAGACATTGTTAACATTTTATCGAATGATAAAATGTTAACAATGTCAATGTCAATGTTTTAACTCTGCATCATTAATAACAACAAAGCGAAATACGAAGCCAAAAGTGCAACAATTTCAGTCTTACCTGTGTATCAATTCGCTGAGATACAAATTTTCCATTGAGTGAGCGATATACTTTTGAATATATATGTACTAGTGTTGGGACGATTAATCGGAAAAATCGGATCTTTTGGGGGTATCGGAGACGGTATCGGAATTGGAAAAATGTGTGCCTATTTTCCGATTCCAAAAACGATTCTTTTAAATTTTTAACTTAATTTTCCATTATTGGTACTAATGATAAACATTTATTGTTTTTAAATTATCACTAAAACTAAAATCATAACATCAAAATAGGATGTAAATTTATTTTACTTGTATAAAGAAAAACAAAAAAAAATAAACTTTGCATAAATTCTCTAGGTAACCTTTAAAAGAATGCAGTTGATGTTCCGAAAGATGCTTAAAAATTAAATAGAACATTTTTGTCAAGAAAACTACTTTCAAACATCATTGATAATTAAATGGTACCCAGAAAATGATGCCACAGAAAATTGGACACCGGAAAATTAGCAACAGAAAATTACGTCAACCATGAGCCAGTCGCTTTTTTTTTTATTACCTCAGACAATTGTTATCCTTCCGAAATAGGCACACAAAAGTAAATTTTTATACAACCCTTGTATTAAACCATTTCGTATTTGTAAATTGTAAAATAAATGTGTTTTTTTCCCTTTTAAAGTTTTACGCAGTAATCCTTTTGTTTCTTAAATTGGCGACTATTATCTTCATATATATCAAGAGGTTTTGTCATGGGAAAGTAAAATCTTTACAAGTAAGTCTTGGGAAACAATTCTATCTTTATAAACTAATTCACTTATTCCAGAATGATTTTAAAATAGTGTAGTAGCCTGTGTGTTAACATTTTTTTTATGTCTGTCTTTTTTCTTTTTTTTAAGTTTATTTAATATGTTCTTTTGGCTTGAGAATGTCGCTATGTTCAATTTCCTTTTTTCACCAAATCCTCCAATGTATATGCTTTGTGTTCTTTTTTATCTATATTTTTTCATTATCTATACCTCTCATGCTTGTTTTGATATAGCGGTGCTATTTATATCTCTCCAAATTGAACGGTTGTGAACTGTTTAAAACGTAGATCCAATGTAGATCTTTATCGGATGACCTTCAAATTTGAACTTTTGCTTTCATTTTTCTGTCCAACATATTTTTTTCCAAATTTTAAACTTGCATAATCTTTCAATCATCGTTTATAATTTTCAAGAAGATATAAACCGAGAGATAATGGAGCATTTATGGATGCCATTGATTAACGGTTTAGAGAGTTTTCATAATTCATTAATGAATACGTACTGACAATTTCGATAAAAAGTGAAGCTTTTTTAAAAAACACCTTTAAAAAGGGTATATTTTTTACGTGACGAGAGTGCGCATGGTCCTAGATGTAGCGAATAGTCGGACGTTTTTTGGGTTTTTTTTAAACAGGTACGCTCTTTTAAATACCCAATGTTTTTTTTTGTTTTGTTTTTCGAGGGACAGATACTAATGAAAACGTAACTGTTTCTACCTAACAAGACGCGTTTATTTATCATACTTCAAATAATTAGTGTTTTGGATAAAAATAAGTTGAAGAGAAAAACATCTTAATTCGAAACATTTGTTCAGGGACATTTTTTAAAAATAAAATTTATTCTTTTTCAAGTGTGAAGAACGTACAGACTTTAGGCTTCGGACAACGAAATTAGCCCGCTTGAACTGGGTGTTAGTGAAAAAGAAAGAAAATGATCGTATTTCAGAAGCCTTTAAACAATGGGAATAGAAAAAAATAAGGGTTTTGATTTTGAAGACTTATTTTATAGGAGTCCTGTCAACCAACTGTAGGTGTAACTTACTGGTTTGAAAACGTTCTGTGTTAGCAGTTACCACCCACACCACCACCCCCACCCCCACACCTTTTTGTTTGTTTTCTCGTAGGTAGGCGCAAAACAACAACAAAAAATTCATTCGTGTTTCGCACAGCATGAAGTCAGCATTAATGCTTTAATTTTGGTCAATTTTCACTGCGTCCACATGTAACTCTCAAAATAAGTACAGTGTAACCCGGATATAAGAGACCCGGATATATCCGAGAAACCCGGATATAAGAGAGATTTTCTCTGGTCCCAAATTAGCGCCTGTGTTAATGTATATAAATTAGACCAAACCCGGATATAAGAGAAACCCGGATATAAGAAACTTCTTCTCCGGTCCCGACAACTCTCTTATATCCGGGTTACACTGTATGATAACCACTATTCTTTCTATATTTCTTTTAATTGTAATTAATTTTTATGTCTAAATATCAGCCTCTTATGAATGACGAGGAAAATTTCTTGTGCTGTGTTTCGCCTAATTCTCTCTCATTTACAGTCTTTTGCATTGCAAACGTATCGCAAAATTGTAAAATAAATTTTATTTAAATTTATTATTCTAATTCATTAATGATTTTTTAAAGTTTACACATATTTTTTACTTTTTGTGAAAGTACTATTTTGAATAACATTTTTGATAGGATCAAAATTTTACGATAGTAAAATTTATAGATTTGGAAGACAGCCTGTTGTTGCGAAAAGAAAAACTACCTAATGGGTTTAAATAAGTAATGTATATATCAAGAAGTTTGTCATTTTCTTCTATCCATATATTTAAACTTCAAGGCGTAGGCTGTCATACATCAGTTTGACTCATTAAACGAGAAAGTAACTAGGCTAAAAGGTCAGGCAACGCCTTAATAGAAAAATCGACGCCTACGTAAAAGATAAAACTAAGCAATATTTGTTAAAAATTCAGTTAAATTTTAAGTGAACTTTTTTAAACAAAATGTTATAAAATAAAATAAGACATATCTCAGCTGATTTGCAGGCAAATAAACTAACATACTCAAGAGCGAGAGCAGGATGTGAACGGGACAAGGCCCTGTCACAAAATGACCATTATCGTCGTTTACGCATAGGCCCGACGCACGAGTTCCGATCGAAAAATAAAATATTTTAAAGTGTTCTTATTTCTCGACCAATAAAAATGCTTCCCTCCTAATTATACACGCGTCGTTTTTCGAGCCTGTTGCCATAAAAAACACCATAAAAGGGGCCACACGGGGAAGTACAAGAGGAGTCAACAGGAGGCCAAGGAAGAGATCTGTCACGGTCAGTTTGGGCAGTCAGCATCAGTCTGCAGGAGGAGCGCCACGCCAACCAGTGAGAACTACTATGAATGATCAACCCAGATCGGTAGCCGGCTTATGAACTATACCTCAAGGTAGCTGTCCCAAAGCAACACGTTCCTATTGAAATAAATCACGTAAATCTATTTCTGCTGTTGTCGTATTTCTTTCTTGCAACCATACGCTTGTCTATAACAAAAAGTTTCATTTTTAAGATGATTAAAAAAAACAAACTTGTAATGTATAAAAGTTTATCTCACACCAAATCTTCTTTCACACTTCTCACCTGTAGAAGTATCTTCCAGCTTCTTGCTTCCCAGTCAAGTTCGATCTTCAAAAAGTTAAATGCAATGTTAATCACTATCTTTTGTTTTAATTCTTGTTCTTTTATTTTCTTTTCTCTTTAATAGTAGTTTTTCTCATATTTTTTAACACTTTAAAATATCATAAAATTCATAAAAGCCGTGGACTACGCCAAAACTCAATCTGCCCTTGCTTCGCCAGCAAGAAGTGAAGAATAGGATCCTTTTACAGGTAAGAGCCTCCCTTGCTCTCCCTCTTAGGATACACCATTTTCTTCCCCAAAAAGATGGGCTTTCCCAAAGAGGGGAAGCTTTTTTTTTAAAATTGACAAGCAGGCCTTGGAAAAGTACCTAACCTCTTAGAGGTAAGTTTTATTAATGCCTCTATTTAAATTAACTGACACCGACTTGCCGTCGATAGAACTTTCCTAGTGCACCTGAGATCATCAACCCTAATAAGAACTTTATCCCTGCCGCCAAAAAATATTTTCCTGAACACCGGTTGAATTGAAAAAATTGTCAAAGTTCTGTTCTGGGAGGGACTCGGTACTTCTCCACCCATCTTTATATAGGACGCTTAAACTAACTTTTCCTTGACTTCGGCGAGATTGTCAATGACGGACAGATTACATCCCACATTGGCTTTGGTAACCTTCGACAGACCTTCAGAGTCCTGACCTCCATAGTTGATCGTGGCTGATATTGCCGTGAAAAGTGGTACGTTTCGGCTCGTTATGGGCCCGTTTCCTTCTTCCGTTTGTTGGGTGCGTTCCTGGTGGATCCGTCCGCAACTGGATCTCCAGGGGAATGATCATACTGTTGAAAAAAGAAACAAAAACAAGCATGTTGGGTAGGATTTAGATGACTACAGACCCATAAATCTTCTAAACACAGAGTTGGATCAAGATCCTTTCGGAGCGTTTGCAGTCAGTTGCCGAGATTCTTTTGAGACTGGAGTAGACGTGTGCTGTGAAGGGCCGGGCAATTCAAGCAAGCAGCATCTGATTCACACGATACTAGATGGTGTAGAAGACAATGAAGAAGCTGCGCTGATCAATTTGGATCTGTCCATGGCATTCAACAGGTTTGACTTTCGGTACCTGACTGTGCTGCAAGTGGATCAGCCTGCTGTATCGCTTACCCCGTGGTGAAGGGAAAGTGGTAGAGCGCTTTTGCGCAGTCATGGTCGGTTCGTCAGGGTTACCCGCAGTTGCCCCAACTTTACGCTTTGGTGTTGAAGCCTCTGCTGTGCCGACAGGTGAACAGGGCGTGCAGTCCGGCCCTGCACGGAATTGAACCAGGGTTTCCGCGTATGCCGATGTATCTATTTTTGTTATACCACAGCAGTATTGGGGTGTTGCAGAAGGCACTTGAATAGTGCGAGAAGGTCACGGGGCCAGTATTAACCGTAACAAATCTTAAGGCTTGCGGTTAAGTGCTTGGAAGTGCTTCCGAGGACCTTCAGTTGGACTGAGGATTTGCTGTGGGCGAGGAGTGTTAGGGATGCCTTCCCTAGCCATATCATCACTCCTTCACATTCCATTCGTAAACCTTGGAATCACTTTGAATTCTTCACCTAGTGTCGAAAGGCCTTGCTGGCTACTTCTCCGGCCAGCCTAAGAGGACATTGTCTCGGGAAATAGTGGAAGGGGTCACGTCGGACCATCTCTGTTAGTGGTTCGGCTTGTCGGCGAATAAGTTGCGAGTTTTCTTGTCCTGGGAGCCATCGGCGGATTACCTCAGCAATCCTGAGTTTTTGCTTACCTGTTAATTGATTCAAAATGCACTATTTTTCAGTGACACAGCTTTCAGAGCAGGCTTGGCAGATATGCCTGTCACTAGTGTGACCTTAGGAAACGGCTGTGTCTGCTTTCTTCCATTGTCCACAGGTGCGCCCGTCCTGGGATCATGTTGGTGGGTTGATGGCTCGTATCGATCCTGAACATCTCGTGTCCATTGTCGTCGTATAAATGTGGGATAATTTGCCACTCCCGTTGTCTGGGGTGAAACGAATGGTGTTTCTTACGCTGCTAACCGTGGCAAGAATGGTGGTGTCGGTGACGCAGACGGAGGGAATACAATTCAAATTATTCTGATTGGATTTTTGGGGCATCAGCTCAGGATGAAGATCAGAACTGATAGAAAGCGTTTCAGCGAAAGGTAGGTAAAAGTTACAAACTTGGTATGCATGAATGGGACCAGAGTTGATTTCCTTTTTTAGTCCCTTATAGACACAATGGGGTGGAATCCTGACAGACCTTTCCCCTGGTTAAGATAGACTACTTTTCTTCATCGAGTTAATGTGAGTGATTGTCGTTCCTGGTCTGCTTCCGGCATTCTCTTTTCTTATGGTGCTTTTCAAGATTCCCAATCTCTCCTGTTTGTTTTTATCCCCTTTTTATCGAGACTGGATCAATCGTTTATATTGACTCACCCCGAAATTATTTTTCCCCTGTCTCATCGGCAGAATATAGCGGTTACTCTTACACTTTTTGTGGGGCGGACGGGTCTTACTAACATAATTTTATTTTACTTTGAATGTTTTGTTATTTTTATTTTGTTTTTAGGTTCAGTCCCACTTCATTTCATGATATATATTTTTATATATTTGTGCAAGAAAATCCGGTTTAAAAAATCTTAATTATACATATTGAAATTTTTATACATGAGTTTTTTTTCTGAGTTTTTATATTGTTTCAGGTTGCTTTGGAAAATAATGCAGGTTTTGTCATTGTATATTTTGACCTATTTTCTTAATGTAAAAGATCATAAAAAATTTAAATGTCAAATTTACTTTTATGGATATAATCATTGGTCGTAGTGCAGTTCATACTGCTAGAAACATTACAATTTGGGCAGAAGAATCACTTAATAATTGTACGTTGGCTTCAGAAAATTTGTCGTGAAGCCAGCCTTGAAGATATGAAAGATCATGGACGTCAGCATTTCACTGAATTTGAAGACATTAGTGGAGGCAAATCTTTGTACCCTAATCAGGACCTTGCTAGTGAGGTACGTTCAAGTGATAGATAAATTTCTGAACATTTGAACAAAATTGGATAGTCTAAGTAGCTGGACATATCATATCATACAAATTGAACAAAAATCAAGAGAATCATCATTATGAAGTCTGTTTGGCTCTTCTTTTGTACAACAAAAATGACCAATTTCTCTATTGTATTGCAATGTGATGAGAAATCGATCCTATATGACAACCGATTACATTCAAGGCAGTGGTTGAATCAAAGGGAAATTCCTAAACACTTCCGAAAGTCGAAGTTCCACCAAAAGAAGATTATGGTGACTGTTTGGTGGTCTAACGCTGGATTGATTTACAACAGCTTTCTGAAACCTGGGGAAACAATCAGAACTGAGAAGGGCTACGAAGAAATCGATGAAATGCACCAGAAATTGCAGTATGTGTCCAACACTAGTCTGTAGAAAAGATCCAATCTTCTTGCACATTGATCATGTTGCATAATGATCACTACAGAAAGAGAATAAATTAGGCTAAGAACCTCTGAATCATCCACCTTACCATTGCGCCAACGGATTACCACTTTTTCAAACATTTAGACAACTTCTTACGAGGAAATTTCTGTCCAAACTGCCTTTGAATGTTTTCTATGCTCGTGGAATAATTACACTTGTATTTTGACAAAAATGTGTAGTATGGGTATTATTTTGATTAGTAAAAATTATTCTGAAGTAAGATCTATCATTTTAAAATGATAGTTAAAAATCTGTATTATTTTCTGAACAACCTAATAATTTGTATATTCGGTAACCTGTCTATATTTCGAGATGAGGTATTGTAATTATTTAAACTATTTACATAGTTCGGACTGTTGTCCTCATCTTTGTTAACATATTCACGACGTCTCGACCGTTGTACGCCCCGGCCTTTAGGTGATTGGAATTTCAAACCTAACGATTGTTCTAGTTCCAAGGGGCCATATCTCTTCCGGATGTCAGTTATCTCCCTTTTAACTCAATTCTCCAAGTTTTTGTTCACCTCTGCTGTAGCCAGGTACTGAAATCACAACTCTTTGGTCACTGGATTCATCCACTGGGCTATGTACCCTTCAGTTAAAATTTAGATGTATGTCGCATTCGTCAAAATTTTTTATAGCCGACATAATTTTGGATGTTTTGAAAGTAAGCTGATAAAGAAAGATTAATTACTAGGTTGAAATGACTATAGGCAACAATCGATCAAAAAAGACAAACATAATATAATAAGATTTTTTTTTATTACTACAGATATCGAAGATATATTTCTTCCTTTTCTCTCCTACACATAACAACAATGGATGAACAAAACAATTCTTGGAATTGGCTGGCCGGAGTGGGGGGTGGCATTCCGATTGGCTATGATTATCTTAGATATGGTCAAGTTCCTGGCTTTGGGGAATTATCTAAAACAACCAGCAAGAGACAAGCTGTTAAAGAAAGACAAATACACTTTTTTTAGGCATTTAACCCCAGGGAAGGCGGGAGTGCCACTAGCAGGCAAGGGGTAACAGAGGATTGAAAGAAGAGTAAAGAGTCGTGTTTGAGGAAAGGATACAGAGATGATGTCCAATACCATCGTTATGTGGATCTCACTCGGTTCTTGGGGGAAAGTCCGGTGTGGGTACACCAGATGAGTCTAGTTGAATTGGATGAGAACTTACGAGCAAAGCACTCAGCCTTATCATCTGAGGAGGTCAGAACCTCAAATTGGTTGAATAAAGGGAGTATTGAGGGTTTGCTGTTGTTCAGCCCGCTTTTGCAGAGCCGCTAATAATCTTTTGAACCAAAAACTTTGCTTCTTTGAGGATATGTTTGCATTCGTTGAGACGTCTGTTGTAATCAGACATGCCCCTACGGTATAGTCGGAAGTAGTGATGATATGGTAAATAGCTTCTGCACAAGCAGCTGAGAACCAAGGGGTGAGTGCTGTTACACTATATATTTTCTTATAGGGATGAAAGCCTCGATTCTAGCTTTTACTCAGGATGTGACCTCAGACGCACATTTTTTGACAGGGAGGTTAAAGGAAATCTCGGAACGAGTCCCAATCTGCTCGTTGATAATAGATGTCCTGTTGGTAGGAGGTTCTGGGGAGGAGTAGAAGGAGATGAAAACAGACACGACGGCATGATCAGAGTTGCCAAGAGGACAGAGAGCTGCGTGGTTTAAAAATAATAAACGTCGATTTTTATTATTTTAAAATGTACAAGAGTATGACTGGTTTTCTTCAGGGGAAGTTGTTTCGGTTGTATCGGCAAAACGAGTGTAGAGTTGATCGGCGGCGGTAGCTGGTCGATTGCTGGATTGGAGAATTGTCGGCGGCGGTAGCTGGTCGATTGCCAGATTGGAGAATGGTTGGCGGCAGTAGCTGGTCGATCGATGACGCACGAAGGTTCGTTGGGTCGGTTAGGACTTGACGAAGGCGAAATCCCTAAACAGGGCCGAGTCAGAGTAGTGATACGACTTCCAGGGCGGATCAACCGCGGAGACGGGATCGCGCCGAAGTGTAACACTTGACGAAGCTGGAGTCAGAGAGGTGATACGTCGTCCAGGGTTGGATCGACCGCGGAAACGGAAACGGGATCACGCCGAAGAATATTCTCTCAACAAAGCACCAGAAGCTCATAAAGGTAGCGTACTACACTTTGATCCAGGCCACCGAGCCGAGCAGCCGATATTTATTATGTAAAAATACATAATTGTGGCACAAAGCCAAAAAGGGGGAAGAGTTGAGACTGGTCATCATTAACTATCCTATACCTAGCTAATCCGATTCACGACTCATTCACTCATTACAATTTTCGCATTTACCAGAAAAAAACTCGTCCGTCACCAATCGAACCTCCATACACCATAATACCACATTCTCTCAAGGGGAACCTACAAAACGCGGCCCATGTCGTAAAAATCAGATGATAATAAATTATTATATTTAAAAATCTCATCATGACGAATGAGAGGGAGTGAGATGAACCCAATGACAAACTAAATATAAGCACAAAGCAAACTAAACATAACTGATGTTAGTAAGGCCCGTCCAACCCTCAAAAAAGGAGAGGCCGCTGTATTCTGCCCACTGGACACAATCAAGAGGCTCACTCGCTAACGCCATCCGGGCACAAACGAGTTTCTGGTCCGAATAGCCTACTAAGTATAACGTGGGACAATCTAACAAGTCTACGTCGGCTCCTCTAACATTCTGCCCAGGTAGCTAGCCACCCGGTCACAAGGCCAATTAAGAGCCCACGTCCACATCTTCCTCCCGGGGTGATCGACCCGGTATCTATCAACGAGACCAAATTCGTTGATCAGATCAACCAAGCTACGATCGCCCCTTCTCCTGCTAGCACCCCGCCCCCGATCTAACTTGGGTTCAAGAATGGCATTCCAGTCCCCCATTAACACTAGGCGCGTTAAATCCACCAGGAACGGCCCAAACAAAAAAAACGAAACACGCTCCTCCCGGTCGTTGGGCGCATAAACCGCAACGACCCGAAACGAACCACTTTTCACGGCAATATCGGCCACGATCAACCGGCCCTCGGCATCGGTATGCACAAGGTCCACTTTTGCATCTAGAGTACGCTTCACCAGCAAAGAAACTCCTCTGGCAAGCCGGTCCCCATAGGCTGAATAGACGATGAAGTCGTTAGACAGCACACACGCATCAGCACTGCAAACAAAGTGGGTCTCTTCGATCGCGGCGACATCCACACCGAACGACAAAAGGTCACGGAGCAGGCGGGCAGCCTTACCCCGATCCCTCATTGGCTATCTTGATAGACATCAATTAGGCCTGAAAAATAAAAAAAATAAAGAGAAAGGCCTCTCACATACGGGCCGGAAATCTGCATTGGTAAGGACCCCGACGGATTATCCCAGGCTCCCTGTGCCGATCTCCGACGTCATCCGCCTTCTAGGACAATCCTGCCGACGCCCGTAGGATAATTTAATTTGGCTACCCTATATAAGGAGGGACGGAGCAAGACGGGGACCATCCCAGCACAAAAATGTTTCAGTTTTTTCAGGTCTGGTGAATCTGTCACCATCATCCTGATATCGGGAAAAGCGTCTTTAGCCTCGTAGAGGTGGGTCCGCACCCTGAGGTAGTTACCAGTGTCTCTTACGCAGGAAAATTACGGGGGTCATCTGTCGATTTCCCATCGACCGATGTCATCTTAAATAGAAGACCCAATAAGGCCTTCTTCTGTTTAGATAAGTTCTTTTCCAGTTCGTTTCTGTCTACTTTACAAATGGAAATATTTCTTTTTCTTTTTCCTTGCAGGGGTGAGGGGTCAGTGGGGGGAGTTGACATTGAACTAATGGAGGAGGTTGACGGGGGATGGAGCTCGAGTGGGGAAGTGGGGGAGGCTCCTTGCTTTAGGCAAGACTATTCGGCGAAGCAGAGACGGATAGGGACCTGGTTTTGTCCATATACCTCTACGCCCTACTTCGGTCAGCACGTTTCCCTACAGGTTTCTCTACTTCGTCTTTCTCCTCCCTAGTCCTCTTCAAGGAAGCAGAAACGTGGCGAAGGCATTTCCCCCATCTCCATCTCAGTGTCGGGTCGTTGCTACTTCTCTGGTTGTTACTTCTTTTGTTGGTGTTTCTCCTCTTTCTTTTTGTCTTTCTTTGGTGATCTTGGCAACGTTTTCTGTTGTGGTTGTGGTGAGGGTTGCTGCGGTTTTTGTTGTTGCTGCTGCTGCCGCATCACATCCTCATGCCGCTCCTGTGGTGGTGGTCCCTGGTGATTCGGAGAGGGTGCGTTTTTCGATGCCTTGCCCCTCCTTACCTCCGTCCTTTCAGAGTTGGTGGTCTTTGTCGCCGTTTCTGTTTCTGCTACTGCTACTGCTGCTACTGACGGTGTTGTTGCTGCTGTGGCTTTGCGGTTGTGGTTGTGCTGCTACCTTCTTGCAGGGGCACGTCTTTAACATGTGACCCGAGACGCCACACGTCTCCTCCCTTCCACCACGACGAGCATCCGTTTCTCGCGACACATCAGTATGCTGGGGATCTCGCCAAAGCTCTGTCAGGTGAGGGTTATCTGTAAAACGATGTCCCCAGTGCCTATGCCAGACTTGCTTGTGACTGCGCAGACCTCGTTTACATCACCGTACTTGTCAAAAAAGGCCCCCATCCGGTCCTCATTAATGTCCGCCAGCACACCATATACAATATATATATATTCAATCTGCATTCTTACGGCCTTTGTCGTGAGGGTGCTTCCGGCCAGCTTTTTGACCTCCTCTTCACTAGCCAGAAGAATGTCACACAAAGCATTGGATCTTCTCGCCAAGACTCGTGGGGCAACGTTCTTCTTCCAGTATTTCACCGGATTCCGGCGGTGACTCGTCTGCGTCACTCGTTATTGGTACTTTTTTTTTAATTTTGTTTTTCTTTATAATTTTTTAAACAAAACAGAAAATGAACAAAAGCAAGTTAACAAAGGATAAAATAAGATAAAACTCGACTTGCCAAAACGTAAGTCACATGTCAAAAACACAAAACAAAAAATGTGAAAAAGTAAAACAAGCAAGTCAAACGTTCAAGAAGAGTGAGGAGATGGTAAAAAAATTAAAGCAAAAATTTACAAACGAAAATAAAGAAAAAAATAAATACAACATAAAATAAAAACTTGACTGAGCAGAGAAGAACCCGGACGAGGCTATTTTTTTATAAGCAGCATTGTAACAATAAAACACTCAAAATGGCTTTTCATACTGATATCATTTCAGATTATGAAACTATTTAGAAGCTATAACTTAAAATTAAAATCACTGCTTCTAAGATTTGAAACATTTTGAACTAAAATCAAATGTACACAATTTACATTTTTCGAACTATTGTCCTCATCCTTGTCACCATATTTATTACAATGTTTCAGGTCGTCGGAATGTCGAACTGAACCCTTTATTTCGCTCACTGGGGTAGACTGTTCTAGTTCCACGTGCTATGTCTAATGGATGTCAATTATTAGTTATCTCCTGTAAATAATGTAAATAGTGTACATAATACCTCATCTCAGAAATGTAGACAGGTACTAAAATCAAATGACAATGACAAAAAACTAAAACATTCTTTTCCTTGCTTTGCTTCCTACAAGGTAAAATAAATGAGTTTGTCATGCTGATATCATTTCAGTTTATGAAAGTATTTAGAAGTTCTAACAACTAGAAAATTAAAATCATTGCTTTATAAAAGCTTGAGTGGGCCTGAGACTATAGCCTATACTAGTTTAAAGGATAATCCAACCCTACTCACAACCATGAAAACAAATAAACAGATCAGTTTCCATGGAATATATGGACACAGATGACCAAACCCTTAAAATCTAGAAACATGAACAAAAACACAACACAGTTACTGATAATACACCTCTGCCTAGATATCTTGAAACAGTCTCAAAAGAACCAAAAATATACACCACTCAACTGACTGCACAAACAATACAATGCCTCACAGAAAATAGAAAAACACAACCATCCTACAATGGAACTGCAGAGGTATAATACCAACTATGAAGAACTAAAAATACTCATGCTTGAATACAACCCAAACATAATCTGTCTCCAAGAAACACTGCCAAAAAATCAATAGCTACTACATCTACAACAAAACTAACACATCAATAGTAGATAATATATAACTAGTGAGTCATCAATTCTAGTAATAAAAAAACAACAAAAGACCCTATGTCTGGCAACAGGACTCTGCACCATGCCACAGAAGCAGGAGAACCCAGTCATGGCTGTCAAACAGTTTCTGTGACCACATCACCCCTTACATCTGGCTACTCCCCCAGACTGCAACCATCTTGATTATTATGTGTGGGGTGCAGTTGAGCAAAAGACCAACAAAACTCCTTTTAACACCAAAGATGATTGTGGCAGCATTCACTAACTTATACAAGGAGACCATCCAGAAGAGCTGAAGGGAATTCCGAAGTTGCATGACAATTTTATTGAATAAATTTACTCTTTAATATTTCAAGATATTTTTGTGTAATTTTGGTAAATATATCTGTTAAAATGAGATATCAGTGTTATTTTCATTTTTGCGTAATTCAGACGACAATTTATCCATCGCAATCTGTATATTCCACCAAAGCATAAACTAAAAAAACCTGAAATTAATAATAGAATAGAACAATTCCCCAAACCCTACCTAATTTTAGGATACTTCAATGCCCACAGTAACCTATAGGGTAGTATGCATTCCAACCGCAATGATACAATTAATACTAGATATATGCATTGTAAGTGACTGGTCACACACCTATTTGCACCCAGATAAATGTCAGTAATTAACATATCAAAATGTTCCCCTACAATAATATTCATAGACTTCCAATGAAAGGTTCATGAAGACCATTGTGGTATTGATCACTTCCCAATCTTTGTCAAAACAGACAACCAGAAGAGAAAGCCTCAAAGTAGCTCAAAGGCTTGCATTCACAGAACTTTGTGGAAAAGCAACACAGTATATTTCAGCAAAGCAAATGAAAATAAATGTTCAGAAAGAAACAACAGAATTCAAAACCTCAGCAAATCAACATTCAACTTCAAACTTCAAACTTCTAAAAGGTTAAAAAAAAATAATGCAGAAAAGAAAAAAACTAACTTTACATCAAACAATACAGAAGAATATAATGCATTATCCACCATTACCAAAGCATTCTCTAAGGCATAAAAATACAGTGAGTGGATAAAATTCACTATCAAATTATAAAACGCTTAGCAGAAACATCCCTCAACATGTTACTCTCCATCGATAATGACAGATATGATATTTAGTCAAATTCCCAAACTTATGGCGAGAAAGAATGACCTTAAATGCAATCTTTATCAACTGCCTTAATTCTTGTTCTTTTAATGTTCTCTCTCCTTAACAGTGTTTTCTAACACTCAGTAACCCCTTGTGTCTTAGTGGATGAAATAATTTTTTAAAAATACCAATCCCTAAACCTAACAAATCCAACCAACTACCACCCCATCTCATTAAGCAGTTGTATATGCAAGACAATGGAAAGGATGTTCAACACCAGACGGACATGGCTTTTAGAAAAATATAATACTATATATGAATATCAAAATGTACACTGACATAGGCGAATTGTCTGCACCAAAACATTTGTACACAACAATTTTGTCCAAGGTCATCTTGTTGAAGGTATTTGACACTACTTGGAAATACAGAATAATGAAGGATATGTGCATCTTAGACATTCTTAGGAAGAATGCTCATATTCATCAGAAATTCTTAGCACATTGAGTATCCAGCGTTCACCTTGGGAATACAATATCAAAACTATGTAAAGAAGAAATGTGTGCTGTCTGTCACACTATTCATATTAAAAATTAATAACATCATTAAAGTAGTCAACATAGAAATTGAAAAATCTCTGTGGATGACTTTTTCCATCTGTTCATCCACAAAGATTTCATCCATAGAAAGTAAAATGCAAAACTGCCTGAACAAAATAAAAAAAAAATGGGCAGATGAAAATGGGTTCATTTTTCCAAACAAATGGTTTTTAGACAAACCATCATGATCCCCTATTAAAAAATAATCAGTTCTACAATTCCAGTGTTTCAACAAATCAAATACTGTTAATTCTTAATAATAAACTGAACTTCAAATCCCTCATTGATACAAAAATGTCAAAAAAGAATAAATTTATTAAAAGAAGAGCAAACCATAAAGCCATGCTCCATCTATACTAAGCATTCATCAAACCAAAACTAGATTATAGCTGTGTTGTCTATAGATCAGTCAGTAAATCATACTTTAAAAAAACTACAACCTATCCAAAATCAAGCACTAACGTCCACATGGAGAAGCCAATAAACCCCCCACTACATGTTCGATGGGAAAAGATATAATTATAATATGCACTGAAACTCAAAAATACCCCCACCAAAAAAAAAACAGCATATCAAAAATACACCAAACAAAATAGACACACTCCCATATTAGCAAAGCAACAGCTATACCTTCTTTTGGCCTCTCTATCAAAGAAGATTCAACCCCGAAAACATAGTCCCACTCACATTAACAAACACCCCACTATAGATAGATCTCAGATTGACACAGCAAAGTAAATTTGGAGAATTCAGAGAAAGTTTCTATAGCTATAAAGTTATATACACAGACAGAACAAAAATACTGAACAGAGTAGAAGCAGCAACTACAACAGATCAGACCCATAAACTAATGATGCATCCATTTACACTGATGAATTACAAGTGATAAATATGGAATTTTACATCATAAAAAATTCAACAAAGTAGCAATTTATGATTTTTTACTGATTCACTATCAAGCCTAATAACACTAAAAAAAAAATCAAATTACACATACATTCATAGAAAGCATACCAGAATCTAATAAAAGAATACAAAAATAAACAATCCTAGCTTGGATACCAAGCCATGACAGTATAAAAAGAAACTTCAAAGCATATGAATGGAAACACAAGGAAAACTTATCTTAGCCGATGCATTTTATACTCTGGGGGAAATGCAAGGATTAGTTACACATATAAATAAATTCAACTTTGATCTAAAGAATGCCACACTTATTAAAAGAGAAAGTAATTTACTTAGATGGAAAATTCTCAAGAGCGCTGCTATCAAATCTTATCAAAATATAAATCTTGCCGAAATTTTTTTTCAAATATCTCCATTGATGAAAGAATTACTCCTTTCCCAAGACAACATACATGACTATAAAAATGTTAAAAAAATTAAAAGAAAACGGTTAAATGCATAACCTCATATTATTTAAGATAAAGCATAAATTAATTCCAAACTAAAATAATTTTTTAAAAAATTTAATAATTTACGTAAAAAAAATTTCAAGAGCATATTTTACTCACTTTCGTTTATTAGACATTAAATTAGACATTCTTATTGGCCAATGTTGATCTTACCTTATATAAATCGTTGAAGAGTTTTGCAACGTATTTGTTCCATCTTTGGGTTATTTTTTCTTTTTCTATTTTGAGCATCCCCACTGATATATGTCTTTTCTAGAAAGATAAAACCGAGAAAATAATCGCATAAAAATAAAATTCTTTAAAGATTTCAACACATGAAAAATTTTCCCGAAAACTGAAATACTGTTTTTAAAACAATATTTTATAACAATCCCGTTTGTGTTGTGTTGGAATCTTTGTAATTTTTTTTTTTTTCAGCGGAGATGCGTCGGTGATTAATCTCTATGAAAATGTAAAAAATTTGCAACTTAAACATTTTTTCTCGAGTAAAATTTAGTCATGAAAATATCGGTGGTTATTACAAAAAAATGACATTTTCTCAGTTTTTTAATAATAAAAAAAACTATAAAAGTAAATAATTAATGAATATAAAGTGAAATTTTCATTTAAATTAAATTACCCTGATTTGTGGTAATTTAAAAAAGCGCCGCCTTTCCCCACCAATTTTCCTTCGAGGGTTTGTGGCCCCAGATTGGGAAATTTTGAAATCTATATGTAGTAGAGAATTAGGTCTAGTATCAAAGTTTCGTAGGTGGGGTCCAAGATCCTAGCGCCGGACCTGGGTTGGACAGCCTAAAACTTTCCAAGAAATTTTCCCAAGCACGAAATGTGGGACATAAAAAAGGGACCTTTTTTTTTTTCAAAATAACTGCTGTGAAAGTAGGTCTTTTTCGTTTTTTCTCAAATGTAGTTGAACCTTTGTTTCTTACCGCGTTCTTGCATTGTTTTCTCTTATTGTAATTTCAAAATCATTGTTTTTCTCTTGCTGTAATTTTCCACTTTTCTTTGGTAATCCTTGAAATTGTTAATCTGTCTTTGAGGCGCAAAAAGTAAATTTTAGGGCATTATACCTTTTTTTCATAATCGCGTAAACTGTAAATAAATGTGTATTCCTTTTGAAATTTTACGCAGTGGTTGTCTTGATTTAAAATTTTGCGCTTCTTATGTCTTGCTGTTTCTACTAACCAAGTTTTTTTAGCAAAAGGACTTGGAGTTGGTAGCAAACTAAAATTTTTATCAAATCTGTTCGGGTATTTACTTGCAGTTGTTTTTTAATCTCTTTGCAATTGTTTTTTTTAATCTCTACTTTTGTCATGCAGCAGTTAATTTGCACCAAGCCCAAATTTATAGACGGTCTTAGGATTAATATCACAGTATATAAATATAGATTGTCTTTTTCTTAGTCTAGTTCGTATTCTGCTTTATGTTTTTCTTTCCTGCATTTTGCTTCCCGTGCCATTTGTGTGGACTTTGTTTTCTTGCTCGATATGGACTCTCTTCATTTCATGTGGCCTGCATTTTCTGTTTCTTTTGTCTTGAGATGTTTGATGAGGCAACACTTTTCAAAATAGTGTAAACCATGGCATCTCCTGCATTCTTTGTTGTAAGCATAGCAGTCCTCTTTGCTGCTATCATGACTTTTTCCACACTATAGCGGACCGTGAGTTTACGTGTCGTTAAATTAATTTTATTCCTGCTAGAAGGTTCACTACAAGAACATGGTGGACTCGGAGACTGAATCCAAAATAAAGAAGTGTAAAGAAAACCAACAAAACTGATATATATATATATATATATATATATATATATATATATATATATATATATATATATATATTAAACAAAACACAGTTTTACAATGGACATATATACTAACATTTGTGTTTGTGCGTGAACGTAAAGAGTTTGTATTTTGGTGACTATTCGTACGTACGTGTATGTGTATGTGTGTTTCATGGCGTTTTCCCACAAGTGGGCAAAACGCAGATCTCTTCAAGAGATCACATTTTTAAATGTGTCCGCTGAAATGCAAAGTAAAAAGAGAGAACTAGGCAAGAAATCGCCCAGTATTTATAGTGTAGGGAGAGCGTCCCCTAGTGAATAATTTGGACAGTTAAGGAGGAGTTAACTCCGACAACACCTTGCTTATCGCTATTTCATGTTCCAGTTTTCCCTTCAAGGATGCCAACATCTTTGTAACGTGTGTCATTTTGTTTTGTAGTTTCGTACTTTCTCATGCTTTTATAAATAGTAATCTTCAGTGTGGGATTTGGCTTACTTATGAGATTTCTTATTTCTGCATATTTCAGTCCTTTTATTAATTGTTCCAGGATTCTTTCTTCCTTGTTCACGCCATAATCACATCTTTCTGCTTTTCTCTGCAGTCTACCCAAATATTAATCAATTTTTCTTCGTTCTGTTGAATTGAAGTAAAATCTAATCGTTCAAACCATGTGGGTCTCAAAAATCTTGAATATATTTTCAGATTATCTTTTTTTGCTTGGTTGTTAGCTATGCATTTTATTTTTATTTCCCGACCCTTTCCCCTGTGCTCAATAGAATGTAAGCATGTTTTCATTTTTCCTCTACATTGTTGATAGTGAAATATGAAGGCATAAAATCGACCCATTCGCTAAGAGCTTCATGATGTTTTCATTAGGTCAATTGAATATTTGAAGTCATTATTCTTTTCGCGCTTCTTTTAATATCACAGTATATCTTTCAGTATAAGTATTATAAGAAAGCAAAATTCATGTAGTTAAGATGTACTGACGTTTGTCGTATTTACATCACACTTTGTGGTTGTTTTACTGCATATCGCTCATCGATGCCACCATGATATATTTTGTGTTTGTCTTATTAATTTAACTCGGACACACGTGTTAATACAACTTATGTTTATTACGCCATCTTGGCTTCTTTTGATACTACAATTAAAGGAATACAACTCTCCAACTTTCAATAACCCCTGTTGCACGCACTTTTGATTATATACATCCTATCAGTGAACATGTCTTTTGTCCTGTTATTTCTTTTATGCATAGTTGCTATATCACTGATGCTCATCCTTTCTATCTTTGCACATTTTCATTGCTCATTCTTCTTTTGGTAACACCTTTCGCCACATACACTCGGTCGTTTAAATTTGCTTAGTGGCTCTATCCTCAAATGCTGACCTTCCCAAAGTCATCTACTTATATGCACTTCGATCCCAAACTGGCGTAGGGCCGAAGGGTTCTTGGGATTCGTTGATTCTTTAATTTTCACATTAATTTTAATAAGGGCATTTTTGTTCCCTATTTTTGCTTTCGTAATCAACTTTCCAAATTTGGAGACCTACCACCTTCCTTGGGAATAGTTACAGGGATTGCTCCTCCCCGAACTCCCAACTGCTTCATTTCACATCTCACACAACTACTTCATACCCACCTTCCTCCTAGCACTCAACTTCATCCCACTTCTCAGAACATGCATGTGTCCCTCCTCACTCCAGAGCGGCGAGAGGTCGTTGGTTTATATGACAAAGATGTGTAATAAAATCGCTTGCTACATACTTAATATCTAAAGGAAATAAATCCCAGGTTGCTATGAAGTATAAAAAGTATTATAGAATGTTCACAAAGAGTATTTAGATTTTGTTAGTAATCATCTAGCAAGGAATTCAAGTAATTTATTAAATTAAAAAAATAATGAGGACAAAATTAATTCTGTTCCATCTAATTATAAAGTAGCCCTAGCTGTACTTCATACTAATGCAGTCCTTTGGACGTAAAAAATCTGCATCAAGATTATAACAAAGTATTATTTCAGCAAGGAAAAGAAGGCATTATGGAAAGAATACACATAACATCAGAAGAGTATGAAAAATGTATTTGATTGACCTGTGTTCCAAATGGAGTCTCTAGCTACAACAAAAATTAAACTGGTTTTCAACTGTTCATTGAAAACGGAGGGCATGTGCTTCTTAAACGAGGCTGCCTATTCAGGAGCAAAAACATGATCAACAATATGATCGAGTTATTGTTAAAATTCAAAACAAACAAGTATGTTATGTTAGACGACATAAGGAAAGCCTATCTAATGATTAAACTTAAAAGACACCCCAAACCTACAAATTCTGTTTCTTCATAAAAAATGGAGACGCATCAATGCATGTTTCGTCGTTTATGCAATGCAAAATGGGAAATTGCAGATACTGTTCGCCAAAGGAAAAGTGGTTCCATTAAAAACAAAATCCATTCCTGACATGAAATTATTGGCAGTGTATATAGCTACAATTTTGAAATCATATTTAAATGCTATGATTGAAAATGTCTGCATTATGGTAGATGTACCTAAAACACAAAACCGATTTGTCAGAAAACGGCTTAATCGGCTTTAAGCGTAAAATTCAACCATTTGTTTTAAAATTATTTTAAATGACAATTCAGCATTTACTGAAATAACAAATTCTGTTTTTGAAAAAAAAAAGAAAAATTAATATATATTATTCAGACTGGAATTATTGTGTTAACATTAAAATAACATGGAAAATTTGGTGCGTAAAATTTTGCCACCCTTCATTCATTTTTAAAATTTGAATGAAAATCCAGTTTTGAATGAAATAAATTCTGCTTCGACATTGTAATCCCTAAACATATTTCGAGTCCCGAAGTTACTTTGGAATAAAATTACTTATACTTTAAATTAATGTATCTTTGCTGCGAGATTATCTAAAAATTGTGGAAGTTTCTAGAAAAAGAAGACATATGTTCAAAGAAAGCTCAAAGGAAATATTCCATATGAGCCCGTCACTCTACTCCGGAGCAAGTGATAAATAAGTGGTTAGAAACCATGGCGACTATTACTGACCAAATTGATTCCTCAATGTAAATGTAATCTGACTCTGATGATTATACTTTTGAACAATTTTGATGTGATGCAGTGTGTAGGGGACCGTGTCGGCGATGTTGAGTAGAAATAGAAGAACACGCGTGATTTAAGATTTTCCTGCTAGCCGGTCCAACTACATGAGAAAGTTGGACTTTAATTAAGTCCAAAGAAGGCAAAGAAAAACAAACACAAGACCGATAAATATATGTAAACAAATATATGTATTAATAACAAGAAAGGTTACAAGTTACATGGACCGAGTGCGTGTGGTGAATATTATGTATGTGTGTGTGTTGTGGTGAATGTTCGTGCGTACGTGTATTGTTCTTAGCATGTTCCCAGAATTTGGGAAACGCTGTATCTGTGAGCGTTCACATCTACGAGGTGGTATAAGGCTGAAAGCCTGAGGCAAAAAGAGATCGAGGCGAAGGGTCAACGAGTATTTATAACCAGGGAAGAGAGACCCCTGGTGAAAGGGTTAAGGAGCTAATTCCGACAAGTGGAAGAATTAGATGAAGATAGGTTAACAAATTAAAACAATTGATGAAATTTCTAGTGTATTTGTTGATTATGAAAATTGTGATTTTCTTCCATCTATGGAGCTTAGAGTAAAAGCATTTTTAGGTGCCGAGTATAGGAAACTGAGAATGTAATGTTTGATATCGGATTTAATGATTTTCATCGTTTCTTATTTGTTCTAGTTGAAGATGAGTTTGATATTGAATTTAATCTTGATGGACTTCATAATGTTGTGGAAAATCTAAATAAGTTAAATAATAAATTTTGAGGGATGTAAAAATTCCATTCCCGTTCATGGTCTTCTGGGTGACGATTTAATTCAGTTTATGGGGCCCATGCAAATGATTGAATGCATGAATGGATCTGCTTTACAGATTCCTGAAGGGATTGTAGGGTGCTGAAATGCTCAAATTCAATCCCTGTTATTTTTATTTTAAAAAAAGTGTGCCAAGAAACAATAAACAAGAGAAATAACAAATTCGACAAATCAATGCAATAACAAAAATAAATTTTTCTTTTATCAGTGACAAAAGTGATACTAGTTGTGCTGATGTTTTTATGGCTCTCCAATAGGTCACGTAAAAAAGCAGCAAATCAAGATGAAAAAGGTCCATAAATCAACGAAAACAAAGTTTTGTCTCAATATGTTTATGTTGTTATGAAAAGGAAATACCAAAGTATTTTTTAATCATTTTTTGAAATTTTTTACTCCTTTCTAGCACGTAGAAAATTTTGTTTAATTTTTTTTTTATGACAGCGCGATAAGAGAAAAAAAAGGTTTGTTTTATTTTGCGCTTTTCCCGAGGAAAAAACACGTTAATTTAGGAAATTCTTGCAAAAAATCAAATAATTGTCGGACTTTACTGAAACTTTCAGGACTTATTCAGAAATGAATGAAATTATTTTGGAATTTTTTTTTTCAGAAAATCTTGTTAAAAAGAGATTTTTTTTTAACATGTGACCCACTTACATATTTTCATGAAATTTCGAGAAATAAATCTTTAAGCACGGGATTTGTTTTATTAGTTATAAACAGGAGTCTTTATAGAAAGTAAATCACCAGTTTTTTTTTTTTGTTTTTTTTTTTTTTGTAAAACAGTTACCCGTTTCATAGAAAATCTGCTCTGAATTATAAAAAAAAATGTAAAAAAGTATGACATTAATTAATTAGAAAAGCTTTCACCTGCTTTTGTAAATACGTTATATTAAGGACATTATTTTGTGAAGAAATAAAAAATTTTCGATGAATAATGTATTTTTTACAAATTTTTTTCCATTTTAAAATTTTTTTTTCATTAACTTCTTAATACTTCAAAAATCGTTTAAAATTCTTTATTGCTTTTAAGCACGTAATGCAATGATAACGTTAATGAAAAAGTAAATTTACGAATCGAAATTTGAAAAGCACATAACAGTCGTTTGACCCCGAATATTTTTAAAATAATTTTAAAAAAATTTTTATTGAAAAAACGTTCATAATTTCTATATATGGAAATGTATATATGACATAATCCTTAAAAAATTTTAAACAATTATCTAATTAATAAAAAAACTTTAAACAATTATCTAATTAAGAAAGTATGAAATAAAAAATAGATATTACATAATTGCTGAATAAAAATGTTAATATTTAAAAAGTACTAGTTAAAAACGAAAAACCGCGTTTGCTTACTTTGCAAAAATTGTCAATTTTGATCATCCATAGTAATCTGTCATCACCTCGTCACAATCGATTTCTTTGATAAATTCAGACACATCGTTAAGAAATGTTTGGATACAAATTTTTATGCTATAAGTAAGTACTGTTTGTTTCATATCAGATTAATTTAGCTTTAAATTTTCTAATTTTACTCAAATAACGTGTCAAAAATATATAAATATATTTTAGGAAGATGTTTAAAATCAAAATTTTGTTTTTGTTTACAAATTTCTTAAAATTTAAGAAAATGGCCGCTTTTAAGAAAACAAAAATCGAGCATATATTTGACATTCCAATCTATATAATTTCTATCTGAAAGACACCAGAATATGTTACTTACTGTAAATAATAAATTTAATGATTTAGCTTTCAATTAATAACAACATATTGAGACAAAACTTTGTTTTCGTTGATTTATGAGCCTTTTTTCAACGTGATATGCCGCTTTTTTACGTGACCTAACGGAGAACCTTGTACAACTGATACGAGAAGTTTAAATTTAGTTTAACGTCCTTTCCTAGTTTGCTTGAAATAGTAATGAAAGTTTTGAGAAAAGAATGTATGTTGAATAAATTGCTGGATGAAAGCTGTATAAATTTAATCAATTTAATCAATTTAACTGTGTATGTTAAAATTAAACAGTTTCTTGAGAAATTAATTTTAAGTGTAAATTAGTTTTCAAATCATACTGCATTAAGAATTTGTCTCCCTTTGATTGTTGAAATGTTGAGTTCCATTATCAAGTTTTTGATTGTGATAAAGTTTCAATGAACTCACTGGCGACAATGAATTACGATCGCTGTGCAAGTTGGTGAGTTAGTGTTTTCCTCCGCAGGCTAATTTTCTTACTGGCGAAGTTGAGTAATTAGATGTTAATTCACTTGCAGGAATGAACGAAAACTGCTGTGTGAACGAAATGAGTGAGTGAATGTTCTAGAAGGTTGAGATTGTGTTTATCGGGTAAGTTTTACTTTTAGCCTCAGAATGTGTGACGTAGTTTTTAGTAGGCGATTGCGTTGCTGTTACGATGTTCACTGGAAAATTATTTCGTTGTTGAAAAGTTCTTTGTTTTGAATTAAATTGCAATGTTTATTCAAGAACAGGAATGATTATGAACTTATGGAATTAACACATTAATTCCATCTATATTTTACGCGCGCGCGAGTTTCCTCCCTTCCTCTCACAGCTAGACGTAGCAGTAAGCTGGGGAAAGGACTTCGCTAGCTCCTACTGATGAAGTCAGACTAATAGATTTTGAATTTTTTTTCCCGCGCGTTTTTCGGCGTCTCAAACGGCCAGCGTTTGCAAGCCAGTTGCTTCCCGATCCTCAACCTGAGTAGATGGGCAACTCATTTATTCCGTGCCCTTAACCCATATGCGGGCCGGAATATCTTATCTCAACAATGTCGACTTCACACTTTACCAAGACTTCTTCTCGTCTTGAAGCTATCCGCAGGTCAGACCTTCTCCATTTTCGACCAGAAGACGTTCGAGACACACGACACAGTCGTGAGCAAAACTTCGTATTCAACAAGTGGCTTATTTTTATCCCTCGTCAGTCAATCGTAAATACAGACAGGGATATCCTACTGACGAACAACTTGCTATCCGCAGGTCAGACCGTCTCCGTTTTCTGCTAGAAAATGTGCGAGACACACGACACAGTCGTGGGCAAAACTTCGTATTCAACAGGTGACTTACACTTACCCCTCGTCAGTGAACCAGTAAATACAGACAGGGATATTCTTACTTACGAACAAACATTTTCGTCTCTGGGCTCGCCGTAAACAACTCTACAAGACCATGAAACTCGCTTCAAACATTCTTCGTTTCTCCTGGCTAGATGCCCACAGCAATCCGGTAAAATTTCCAGCAGCCAATTCAATGCCTCACCAAAAACTCTGAGACGACCGAACATTCTTTCTAACTATGAACCTGAACACAAAAATACCACACACACTTATAACGCCAAAAAAAAATCCACAGTGAGTACTCCTTTCTATCTGTGCGCACATACACCTCGTGTTTAACGAGTTCCTTTTTCCAGAACCTTATAAAACTCTTTTTCCCGCCTTGTCCATCTTGCATTTCTATTTAGGCGCGGAACTCTTCTCTAATCTCGTACCACGAGATAATCTACTTGTTTCCATCTAATTAAAGTTACACGTGTTTTATAAACAGACGTCTTTGTCATTTTATTCCGGCTATCTCTTTGATGTTTATTAATTTATGCACTTGTTGATTGACCCCTTTCCTCTCACTGTTCATTCACGCATTATTATTTTTTTTTACTTTGCTTGTGGACTCGGTAGTTTAGTGCGGTGTCTGGCACAAGGCCACTTTGTAATAAACCAGCACTGCACCCTACCGGGCCTGCAACAAGCTGCTGGGTGAATGGATTGATGAGTGAGTGAAATTTCTTGAAGTTACTTTTATGTTTACAAGTAACTTTGAAAACTTTAGATGAAGTGACATAGGTTCGTGTAGCAAATAGTTTGAAGCCACAATGTTACTGGAAATATGTGCTGGTGTAACCCTATTTATTTACTTGTTAATTACTTGATGGCTCGAGAACACGTTCTCTTGTTGGGGATGTGCAGAATAAACTAAGGAATTTGCTGTAGCATTGAGTTGAATCAGAAGGAATTTTTATGTTAGGTTGCGTGAACTTTTCTGCATCCACAAACAAATAAACAATTTCAATGTAAACAAAACATACATGCAATTCAAAATCGATAAATGCATTTATATACAAATAAGATTATATGTACAGAATATTTTGAAGATGTTATTGTGTTGGTGGGCTCGTGATATTTGTAGTTTTTGTATGTCCTTTTTATGTCTTGTGTATCTATGTTACAGTCTTTTTAGGAAATTGTAATTAGTATTTAGAATGTCGGTATTATGCTTTTAGAAATAAGTCATTACGAAGTAGTCTACCTTTGACTGCAAATGTTGAGTTCGTTCGGTGATGTTATTTACTTAGAATAGTAGTGAGTGTTAATTCACTTTAGATAAGTAAAGTTGTTCGGATAGAAGTTTCGGTGTTCACAGAGTGAGTCAGTAATGATTTAGTTTGCGCGTTAGTTTGCGCGGCAAGATTGCAGTTGCAAGCGACGTGGATTATATTAGCATATCTCTGTGCTCGTTCGACTGACTGATTTATCGTAGATGATCAAAGAGAATGTATGGTTTGAGATTCTTGAATGACGAAGACGTTCGTAGAAGATATTGAACGGGAAAGATTTGTCGTCTCGATTCGCGAGACGGTAATTAGTAGTCGTCACATTTTTAAGCTTGAGTAAGCGGTCGAAAAATGGTCTGCTGCTGATCTTCCCAGGTCTGAGTCTCTGTCTGCGTCTGCGTCTGCTTCTGCGTGGTCACATGTGCTTTGGGTTCTTTTTAAGAGGTCATGATCGCGTGGGTGGATCCAGAGCGATTTTGCGCCAAAACTTCGAAGTGCACGTGCGGACGACCTGATTGGTAGAAATGAACCAATCAGAGGGCTAGATTTACGAATGAAAGTTGGAATAGTGCATTACTCGAAGAAGGTAAGATTGGGCTAATGGACGAGCCCAATACTCTTAATTTTGGCGGTTTTCTGGTTTGAACACTTGTGCGTAGGCGTAAATATGACCTTGGTATTTATTAACCAATCAGAATATGTCAGTTGCTGAAACTTGGTCTGGAGCCTATATGCATTTAGCTTGCACAAGATGTAGAAATTGCACGTGAAGATAGATAAAATACACTTTTAATATTCATTGTCCATTCAGGACGTTATTAAATAGCAATATTATGGAAATTAGGTGAGATCCACTGAAATATAGAAGTAAGGTTCTACAGAATAATTCCATTTTGGAGTGTAAATTTTTTTTTTTTTTTTTTTGATTCCGATCAAATGGTTATTTCTAAAACCCATAAAAAGGTCACTAAAGATAATTTCTGTATTTCTCAGTATTCTTCTTGCTCCATTACACGTGTGAATTTCGTATTAGAACCAAAGTGGGGATATGTGCATCCTTTTGTGGAAAATTTTAATGAGAGCTTTGTGGAATGCAACATGGAGAAAATATTCTGTGTAGAATCTTGGGGCTTACCTACTGAGGGAAACTTTGATCTGAAACCTAGTAATGGTGATTGTGAGAGTGAATAAGACTCAAATGATGAAAGATGGAAGTTTTATTGAACATGGTTGCGAGTGAGAGAAACTTTTAGGTTTCAGAGTAAGAGAAACTGACAAAACAGTGAGGGAATCCTTAAATAATTAATCAGCTAACAATGAAACAGATGAGTAAAAAAAACTGTTTCAATAAATATGTTAAAAAACCTTCCTATAAATTAATGTGTATAAAATTTTCTATCAATATATTCCTAAAAAAACAAGAAACTTGCAATAAATTAATATCAATTTTTGTGTATAAAACTTTCTTAAATTTATGCCTTTGTGTAAAAAAATATTCTATGAAGGTGTTCCTAAAAAAACTCCTGCAATAAACTTAATTTCTTTATTGCATTTTCTCATGAGGGGAGAATATAAAACGTTTATTTTTATTATTTTTAAAAATAAATGTATAATCGTTTAAGTTGTCACGTTTTTTTTTTAGAGAAGTGTATATTTCTGAAGGCCAGACGGTTTGTATAAAAATTGTTACTTTTTATGGTCCTTTTTGCTCAAGCGGTTGACCACTAAAATTATTTGTTGAATTGTCGCGAATTCGTTTTTCGAATTCTTGGAAAAAAATTCGTATACACTGGCTTATGAGAGACAATCACTTGAAGCCCTTGTGAAAATTTGAAGTAAATTCAAGTAAAAACTTGATAAATAGATTTAAAAAAAATAATGAAACGTTGACAAGAAACGGAAGAGGACGAAGGCATTAGCGCCCACGTTTCAAAAAGGGTTGGTCCAGCCGAAAGGGGTCATAAATCAACACGGGGAAAGAAAGAATCAAACGATAAACAAGTCAGATTCAAATCCCAGGAAAGAAAATTCCTTTCTGTGCCTTCATCACAAGAATTTATACCAAAAGAACTTTCAAGTTTAACTTTCCTACAAAATACTTCAAAAGGTCATCGACATAACAACTTATAAAAGCATGAAAATTGAAAACCCTTTGTGCTGAGACGTATTATTATTGAGTATGTTATAAACGGAGGTGAGTGCATTTTGTATTTTCTGCTATGTGAAACTTTTGCTTATAAGTTTTTTTTCCCTTTTTTTCATTTTTAAAGAGTGTAATATTTTTTGTCTTTCAATCCATGTCTTTTTCTAAAAATTGTAACACATTTTCCCTTATATCTGATGGTTACCCGCTTGAAAATTGTTATCCTGCTGTAATAGGCACACAGGAGAAAAATGTTTGTGCAACCTTTGTATTGTACCTTTTTATTGTAATATTGTAAAATAAATGTTTTTTTCCTTTTTAAAATTTTATGCAGTGGTCGTCTTGTTTTGGGATTTCGAGCCTATTTTAGTGCTTTGCTGTTTCTACTAACTTAGTTTTGTGTCTGGCACAAGAACTTGGATTTGATAGGAACATAATTATCTTTATAGTCTGCCTGCAATTTACTTTATTCGTTTGTTTCCAAAATGTGAATGAGATACACAAAAGATTTGTAGAAGCTGATCTATGCCTTTTTCAATTCTAGATCCATTTGATAAAATTGTAACACTTGCTAGCCTCCACAAGAATCATATGCTAGTAAGGCATTATATGATCTTATAAAAAACAACACTGACGATATGGCAAAATTAACTAAATGATAAAACACAGTTTTATATTACACCATTACCATAAAATTTAATATAACATGAAAATTACTTTATTCATTACTTCTGCCCAAAATTTTAAATAAGACTAGCAGTAGAGTCCGGTGTTGCCCGGGGATGTAACAGTAAGAGATAGATCAAGTATCGACCATCATAAAGACTGAAAAATAAAATTGACAAAGATTATTGTTTAAGGTTGACGGACACACATGTCTTAAATATTTTTTTTTTTATTTTATTTTTTTTTTTTTTTACGAATTGGTCAAACTCAAACAAAAACATTGTTTTCAATCGTTATGAGTCTACCGATTGAATAGAATTTTATTATAAAAAATTGTCTTGTAAATGGAATTTTTAAAGCATTCTGAATGTAAAAATAAAGAAAAAAGTGTGCAAGACAATAAGAAACACTACCTGCCAAAAACAAACGTGAAGTTTTGTTGAAATCGGTTGAAAAATGTAGGAAATCCGATCCCATGTATAAACGAACACACACACACAAACAACCAACCTGGGTTTTATAATAAGTATAACTCGATAACACGATATTAATAAGAATAACTCGATATGAGTTGTCCCACTTTCATTAATGCCTCTTAATCGTGCTTTCAAATTGATTTCGTGCAAAAACAATTGTTTTTCCACCGCAAGGTAATTTTACGTAGTCCTGTGAAGTTTTGTTGAAATCGGTTGAAAAATGTAGGAAATCCGATCCAGTATGTAAACGTACAGACACACACACACACAATCTGCGTTTTATAATAAGTAAAATGTAAAGAAAATAAATCATAGAAATAAGCAAATACCAGACATTCACCAGTAAAAATACCTTGACCATATAAGCAGAGCTCAATCTCAACTTATATTGTACAGAGAGGTATTAACTTGTAGAGATGACTCAGAAATTGAATATGAATTAAATTCATATGAACAGTCTGGAAAGGATTAACTCTGAACAGATGGAAAGTTTTATACCCACCACCCAAAAAATATCAGCAAAAGCTGAAAAAAGCCAGCCCTGATTGACTCTAGAATGAGCTGCTGCTGTAGCTCACCATAGCCACAACTACAATATCTGTCACAAGGAACAGTGTAGTGGTAACTTCGCTAAATTCAGAACTGCTCATAATCATTGCAAGAGAGTGTTTGAAATTGCAAAGTGCAGCTATGCACAAGCAGTCTAAGCTAAGATCAAAAGCAAGCAACTTTGATATCATGAGTTCTGGAAAATCTCTAACCAAATTCTGAATAGAAGTAATGCATCAATGCCTGCTATCATAAATGACCCTGAAGTTATCTTTTCCTCCTCTCCACAAAGATCTTTGCTTCTAACTCCACTTAGATGGCAACTTCCCCACTCTCACAGAGTACAAAATTAGAAATATTTCTACCACAGTCCAGGATTTATCAAGCCTTATCAAAAGCCTTAATAAAGTTAAGGCTTTTGATAAGGATCCAGATCAAATCCTGGTTGTTGTCCTTAAGAATATTAGACCTGAATTATCTCCAATATTAGCAAAATTATCCAAGCACTGTTCAAAGGAGAAACCCTTTCTAAGGCTATGGAAGATGTCAAGCAGATGCCCAGTTTCCAAGGACATGGCTGAGTGCTCATCCCCATCTCTATCAGGGCATTGCCCTCCTCCAGTATAGTTAGCAAATTCTTTGAAGTTATAATCAACATGAAAGTTGTCAAGCACCTCAATGAGAATAACCTCTTGAGTGAAAAACAATACAGATTTTGATCTGCTCGGTTCACCATTGATATCCAGTCATTATTCACAGAATCAGTGAAGCATGAGACAATAGACCATGAGGATGAATGCATTAGTATCAGTCTTTGACAAGGTGTGGCATAGGGGATTGCTACACAAGCTCTCCAACTAGAGAATCGCTGGAAGAGTTTTCTCAATTATCAAGTCCTTCCGATCAGGCAGGTTCATGAATGTAGTCATTAATAGCCAGTCCTCCAAGGCCTATGAGATCAATGCAGGCACTCCACAATGTTCACTTCTCAGTCCAACCCTCTTCCTGCATTATAATAATGAACTGCCAAAGAGCATACTCCAGTCTTTTGTGAATATCTATGCAAATAATACAACAGTATATGGGTGCACTTCCAAAATTGTAGATGACCAGAACCTGGTAGCTGATCTCTCCTCTGACCAAGCTTTAACAACTCAATGGCTGTATACAACTGGTTAGATTTAATAACCTCAAAAACCCAACTTGTTTTATCATCACTGAGAAGCACCCAAATTCCCATCTATCACAATGAACAGGTGTCCTCTCAATGAAGCCTGCTTACATTGAATGCCTATTGAGACTTAAGATCAACCCAGACCCCAAGTGAAACGCATATATATAATCCATCAATAAAGATGATAGGGAAATGGTTGGTTCCCTGTTCCACTACAGTACTTAATTCCTTCTATACTCTACCTTTACAAGAGTCAGATCAGGCCGAAATGAGGTACTGCTGCCATATCTTCACTTTCCAGTCTTAAAATCCAAAAGTTTCTATGTGTCCTTGTGGATGATGAATTGTTTTCCACCTTACAATCCACTTCCTGAAGACAAAACATTGCAAGACTCTTGCTAATCTACAACTATTTCCATGAAAAATGTTCAAACAAGCTACATTTTTTAGTTCCCCCAATTCTAACCCTCCCAAGATCCATCATGCCACATACATTGAAGCAAACCACTCTCATTCCCTTCATATTCCTTTAGTAAGGAGTATGTTCCACTCAGATAGCTTCTTCTCAAGAACAGTTGCTTTGTGGAACAGAATCACAAAAAAATGCTTTCCTGACCACTACAATCTGAACTTTATAGTTTATAGTTAACCATATATCCGCATAAACTGCAATCCTTACTCTCACAGCTCATACAACAACCACCTTCAGTAAGCCTCTATCTTGAGTGGCCCTTGGGTCTTGTATAGAGTGAAAATTAGTTAAAAAATAAAGTTTTTAATCTTATTTACATTATTTACACTCAAATTATTGTCATCTTTTTATCTTTTAGTTTTGTTCAGCATTTACAAGTGATTAATTACAATTTTGTTTTCTTGACAATGAAAAACTGCAGTACTTGATAGTCATAACTATTCTGGAGTCAAGCAGAAAAGTTATCTTTGAGAAAGTCAGAGTAGAGTTTTAACTTTTCTTATTTAAACTGCTTTTACTGGTCCATAAAACATTTGCAAGATTATTTTTTGAACTTTTGTTTATCAGAAATAAAACTTTTGTAAACAGATTATTTATCTACACAACCAGGTCAGAGTAAGGAATTGTAACATTTGTTCATTGCTACAAGGAAAGACAGCATTTATAAAAGTTTTCCTGACTTTTGAGTTAATATCAGTAATTTTATTCCTTTTTTTTCTAAGCCTAATAATTTTAAAAGTAATATTACTTTTAAAAACAAATAGGTGATGGAAGTAAGACTATTGAAAAATGAAAACTAATAAGCAGAGCAATAAAGCTAGTGCAAGGGGTTACTGAATGTGAAAGACAAAAAGAGAAAAAGATTAGAGAGAGAGAACAATAAAAGAACAGGAATTAAGAATACAAAAAATAATGACTGATACTTCATTTGAAGTTTACTGGAAATCAAAAGAGGCTAGAAGAGAGTTCCACAAGTGTGCAAGAAGAAACTATTAGCATATAGCTTGGTTATAGTTAGTAATTTCAACTGTAAACTGATGAGACCTGGCTGCTAATCATAAAGTCATGGTACCAAAGTGAAAATCTCATCAGAACAATTATCATGAAAACATTTATAGAAAAAGCACAGGGAAGCTACATTACGACAGGATAAAAGTTACTGAAGCTGACAGGTCAGGACTTATAACATTGCAGATTCTTCTTTGAATTTTATAAAGAATCTCTAAATACATACTAGAATCAGTAGACTTGATATTGTTTATCATTGCAAAAAGTATCAATTATTTTATGGTACAACTTTGGAATCAGTAAGAGAAAGTATTTTTCTTATCAAAAAGGAAATTTTCTTAAGCATTGTGTAAACTTACTTGAAAAATACTTTTCTGCAACAAATTAATGTTCAGAGGTGTTTCTAATGTTCTTCCTATGAGGTATGAACAATTCCTACATCTATTTATTGTATAAATGTGAAATAGTATTATGACAAACTGGAAAATAAATATCAGTATTTAAATTTGAGTTGAGACTTTCCTTATTGACGGCTTCATATTTCTCTGTGTGCTGCCCAATCACCAACCAACTTAACTGTATTCTCATCATTGACATATGCCCCAATTAGAGAAAAATGTAGAAGAATGAGGATGCTGCCAAGAAATGGAAGCAGATACAATTGCTACAGCTATTTCTAGTCTCAATTGGTGAAAGTAAATAATATGTGCATGGATTCTACAGAGAATGGTTAGTCATTAGAGACAATGGGGTCTTCATCTAGCTAATGTCTTACTATTATGTGGGAGATATTTCAGCCATGCACTATATAATGAAAGTTATTTCTTTTTTTTAAGCAAACCTGCTATATAATCTGATTTGAATTTACTTTGGGCAATCAGTCTGACAAAATAAGCATTTCACATATCAATATAATTTATCTAACCAATCACCAGAATGTATGACAGCAAGTTTAACAATTTTAATGAATATTGCTTGTTTTTACTAAACATTTTGGTTATTTTTTGCAATATGATATTTTGTAAATATTGTGACTATACATTTCAAGAAAGAGGATTTTTTTAAATCAAATCTCTTTTCCAAAGACTGAAAATTTTTATTTTTTCTTCATTGTCTACTATAAAAAAGAGAAACTCATTTAACTCAGCATAATTATAAAATTGCTGATGATTGTTGCAGAAAAGGGACATCTTAATGTTATGCAATCTTGCTAATTAAGTATATGGTATTTCCTTTGTAGGTTTAAAATCTTTTTAGATGTCTTTCTGTAAAGATAATTGGGGTCCTTAGTGATTAACATAAACAAATCCCAAATCTTGGGGCTTAACACAAAACAGATGTTTTGTTTCTTTATCTAAAATAATTTAGATCATTATTTTGTGATCATACATTTCATACAGGTAGAATAATGTAACAAATGTCCAAATTCTTGATTCTCAGGACCCAAGTAATTTGGACAACACATTAATCATCATTTTCTTATTGGCAGAAAGTGGATAGGGTAGAGAATCTTGGTTTTGCTCAATTTTACTGAATTTTTTCTAGTTAAATCTGGGTTTGATTCTCTTTTGAATTGTCTTAATTTCATTTTATTATTTTAAAACATTTTTATAATTTTTAGCATGATTCATTTTTAATTTTCTTCTCAACCATTCAAATGACTCTCCTGAGAATTTTAATAATTATTATCCAATTAGTAGTCCCACCAAATTGCCATCCTATAATTTCATACATTTAAATGTTTAAAAAGGGCAAGTTACACTAGTTAACCACTGGTTAAGATCAGAAACAGCATAGGACAAAGGTGAGAGCCCTGGAGAACCACCATCTAAGTATCAAATGATCTGGAAGCATGCCCATTCAACAGGTCCTTCATTATATGATTTGTTATGAATGATTGGATTAAGCCTATTATTGGATCTGTGCTATTAAGTTTGCAGAGAAGGCCAGCATACCAAAATTTGTCAAATGCTTTTGAGATATCTAAGGACACAGGTTGAGCTTTGCCATTCTTAGACAAATTCAGTGATTCAAATCAATGTCCAGTCAGGATCAGATGATTTCAGGATATACTTCCTTTCAGAATATGCATTATTCTGAAAGCAAACCTTGATGTTGTCTGTATGCAAATAGTTTCTCAACTTGGTTGTGATTACATTGCACATTTGAGATACAATTTATTTTGGACTAGCCACAAAGAGAAAAGACAACATGGAGTTGGAATTGCAATATGCAAATCACTAGATATTGTAATAGATAATATTGTACAACAGTCAGAAAGACTGATGGCTGCCAACATTGTTGTTCTTGGTTGTAAGATCCGAGTGATATCGGCTTATGCCCCAGCTGAAAAAAATGCTGTCTCTGGGAAAAGAGAGATTCTCCACAGAATTAAGTAAAATTTGTATAGTAGAAAAAACAGAAAACTGTGCATTGATGGGGATTTTAATGCTACTTCAAGTAGTGATTATGCCACTGCTCCTTTGATGGTAGGACATCATCCTTTGAAATGGGAACCTCAAACACCAATGGAGAACTCTTACCAGATTTTTGTTACTCAAAAGGTTACTCCATCCTTAACACATGGTTTGATTATCCCATGAAACACCACATTACATGATATAACCCAGATAATGTAACAAAAAAGATCAACTTCAACATCTCAGACTCATGGATTAAGCAGTTTGTAACAGATGTTAGAGTATACAACTTCTGCCTTTGAATCAGATCACAGACTACTTGTAACTAAACTAACACCAGCCAACAAAATAACTTGCTTCTGGCCACATAAACAAAGGAAAACTCCAAGGTATAATATTCAAGGCCTTAAAAATGAAAGGGTACTTTTAGAATTTAGTAATAAATTAGTAGAAATTGATGTCATTAAATCTCGATCAAAACATAGAGGAATCTAATAATGTTATCATATCATTGTTAGCTGAAGCACATGATGCTATCCCAAGTAGACCTAGAAGGGAAAATACACACCCATGAAACGATAACCTTGAGCTGAAAAAATTGATACAAGAGAGAAACAATCAGAAGAGGTAAAAAATGGAAGGGAAAGTACCAAACAATTAATAAAGAAAATAAAAAACTAGTTAATTCTTTGATAAACCATTATCTCTGGAAAATTGGAAATAAAATTAATGAAGCCAAACAGCATAGACAATGTATTAAAATATGGAGAAAAATGAAAAACATGATAATATCATATAATCAAATAATCATGATAATATCATATAATGAAAACTGCTACAGAAAAAATATCCTTGTCTCAAAGAACACTTTGAATCACATTTCAACCCTGATCCAACTAAAATTAAGATGCCTGCAGAAATAGAACACATGCCAATATTCATCCAATCATTACAAAGTTTTCCCCAAACATAAGCAATAATGAACCTACTGATCAGGAAATTAAGAAAGCTATGAAAAATCTAAGGTATAATAAATCATCACTTGGCATTGAAGAAAGATCTCTTTTGAAAATAGCTTACTTTCTCCTTGAGTTCTATAACAATTTCTCTATTTTATGAAAGAAATCTGGAATCAAAAATGTACACCTAAAAAGTGGGACCTATCAAGCTTAAATGCATTATGAAAACAGAAAGGAAGCCATCAAGCCCCTCACACATATAGAGGTATCTCAATTGGATCCATCATGGTGAACGTATTAAGGAATAACATATTAACTAAGCATTAACAATTCATTTTACAAAAATCAACTCCTCATAACCCAGTTTGATTTTTGTTCTGGTAAAGGATGCAATGATGGCATATATATTGCTAACCTCTCTAATCAGAAACTGTATACCGTCTGTCAACCTCACAGCAGCATATGACCACATCAATAGAAACTTTTTCTCATCCATTAGAAATCACCTTCTAAGCTCTGAATCCACAGAATACATTGAACTAATACAGGAACTCTATCAATCTGCAGAATTTTTCCATGGCTGGTGAGGAACCCAATACAGAAAAATTTCAGATCTCATCAGTATGACAAGGAGAAAATGAGAGTCCCATTTTATTTAACCTCTTCCTAGACTATCTCTGTGTATATACAAACACAGATGTGACAAGATAGGCATTGACCATTTAAACATTCCATACTGTGCCCCAAACAAATCTACTAATGGAAGATAATCCTGCATTTTCTCCTGAGGTCAATGTACTGATGATGAAGTGGGGGGATGCATGCTAATGACATAGGTATTCATAGTTGAGATAAGAAGGATCTTGAATAGAAAATCAGCATCCTCTATCAAGTGTTTCAAGAAATGGTACTAGATAAACCTTTCCAAACCAAATGATCTGTAATTAGGATGGAAGCAGTGATAGCATTTACTCTGAATCCATCACAAAAATACAGGACCTGGAATTAGTAAATACTAAACACTTCAGATAACTCTGCATATGGATCACCTATAACAAATTAAAAAAGAAATTGAACGTAGAATAGGCTGTGCAAGAGATAGTTTTGTCCAACACTGGAAAACACTACAAAACCAAAACTAAAGTCATGTTCTTAAATAGACTTGTCAGATCAAATCTTTCATATAAAAGTTATGCATGGTGCCAAACTTGTTCTGAAATATCCAAACTGTCAACTGTATACAACTGCTTCTTAAGATCAACAGTGTAAAAAGTTTATAAACAAGTAAAGCCTGAAGGTCTTGGTAAAAATCACCCTGCTTTGAACATTGCAGATTAATGCTAACAAACACAAAATTCACAAAGAAAGAACTGTACCAAATAACAGAAATCACATCACTTGAGGACTACCAACAGCTGTAACAACTAAAATGGATAGCATAGATAAGAGAAAATAACATAATCAAGATGTTAAAATTCCACACCATATCAAATAGAAGGTTTGGAAGGAAAACCACATCAATAATGAAAAGGACAATAACAGCTATTGAACTTGAGAAACCTGTTTTCCTAAAAAGTTGTTTTAAGAGAAAGATTTTATAAATTTCAACTGAAAATAGTACTGTCCAATTGGTCAATAAATGCTAAATATTTCCTTATAGGGAAACAACTAATATTACCATGAAATACAGGAATGTTTTTTTTCTTCATTTCTATTGATAACATTCTGCACATAAAGATCACATTTGAATGTAGCCTATCATCTTAAAACATTAGAATTAATGCTTTTGGTCTCATCTAAAAGTTTTCTTTTTATTCATGTTTTTGTGGATACACTTGCCACATTTTTGAAAGGTTTGATTTCTTTACAAAAAAAATCAGTATAGCATGTACTGATTCTATGAGAAAAAATTTTATAAATTACTATAAAACTGTAGTGGTGCTGTAAGTATTGTTGGCTAGGGTCACCATGAATATAATCAAGATTAAAGAAGGCTGTGTTCTTGTAAAACAACACCCCACATGAATAATGCACAACAAAACACAAGAGAAAAATAATCAAGCTCAGTGAACATTAATAAAATATTGTATTAACAATGATATACAAATATCAACAATAGTATAAAGAAAGTTGCTTCCCTTTTTCCGTAATAAAAAGGGTAAGTTTACCTAATTAATGTTGAGTACAATATTGAATGTTATTTAACTACAAAGTTCAATTGAAGTCTTAGCTAAAGAATAGTTCCACAGTGTTTTATCAGTGTAGAAAGATGTAATTTTCATGAGTGATATCAATGAGAATTAGTATGATTACTTTATAATACTAGATCATGTTGTATAAATAACAATTCCAAGTTAATTGTTTCATTTAATGTATAAAATATCCTGTAATTCAGTAGAAATGGATTGAAAAAGAAATATTAAACAAAAAGCAAATTTTAAAGTGAAATATAATTGCATTGGTTTTCAATGAACTAAGAGATTTGGAAATATACTAGTTGAAAACAAGTATAAATTAGCAGTGGAACCAAATTACTGATCAGCATTAATCAATCTGAAATTTCTTATAACTTTTTTTGAAAATTATTCTATGTTCACTAGTTTTCAAATTGTAGACCCATAAATAGCCAAGTGCTTTGTTTATTGCATTTCTAAAAAAAGAATAAATTTGAAAAAGTAAGTTTGTTTAATCATAAAGCATTGATCTTATATATTTGCATATTAAACATTTTGATGTTTTCCTTATAAGAAAATGACATGCTTATTATGCATATTTTTTTTATATATTATTTACTTACATAATTATCCAATAAAGTACATGAGATTATTCTATAATTTTGTATTAACTATTACTATAGAAAATAACTTTACCATAATACTTACCTTAACTGAATATGGTGCAAGAACAAGTATGGCAAAAATTAAGTAAATTGTGTTGCACCAGTTTTCCCTAATGGGGAAAGCCTGTCTGTCTGGTTTGAAATTTTGCATGAGCTTGAAACCCCAACCTTTGGCCCAAGTGAGAACTCTACACCAGGCTAGCACTTACATCTTTATTAATACATTATTATAGTTTGAATTTGAAAAACAAAGCAATCATCATAAATTAAAAAAGAAATAATGTAAAAAATGTTTATTTAATTATTTATTCAATTTTTAGAGCTCAGTCAAAAATTCTTTTATATAGTGTCTATCACAATGCCTGTGAATTGAGCATTATATTTTTTCTATTTATGTAATAGAAGATAAAGACTTAAAGTGATGCTCAATATGAAATACTTTTATTTAAATTTGGATCCACATACATGGCTCAAGTCTCAATTGATTTTTCTTCAAGCGATATCACAAAAAATAATGAAAAAAATCTACAGTAGAAAAAGAAAACATCTATTCCATACTTTTGATAAAATACTTTTAAGGCATTGATCATGTTTTTTTTTTGTTGTCATTTACATATATTTTTCTATTTATTAGTCATGGATTATGGCACAGACTTATTTGTAACTAATAAAAAAAACTCTCTTAAATAGGTGGGTTATTTACACCTGAAACATTCTACAATATTAACATAAAGAGCATAAATTTCTGGTCTTAATCACATCTCAATGAACAAATTAATACATCTTATTGTTGAGAGAAGATATTTGAAAATGTAGCAACAATTATAAGCAACAATTATACAACAGAAAAAAATGCAGGCATTATACACTTTAATGGCACCTCTGTTCTTCATAATTTTAATTGTTACAATAAGTGTCAAATTAGAGGTTTGCCAAAATAATGTTTTCTATATTCTTTGCTTGAATATATCCTTAATTTAGATTTTTTTTTTAAAGTGGGTGATCTAATTCTTTTTTTTTCTTTCGCATTTTATATAATTTTGTATGATAATTAGTATTTATCTGGAAATAAATGATCAAAGCACAAAACTGTATTGGTATTTAGGAAGTGATTTCTGTATTTCATTTTCTCCCTCACATGAAATGGGTGGGGGGCTGAAAAATCTGGTGTTTAGTCATTTGACCAGATTTTGGGAAGTTGACTAATCTAAAAACATCTAAGCAACACCTAATAATGTCTTTCTTCTTTTTCTTAAAACAAAGTATAATTGTAAATCACAAGCTAATAAAATCACATGCAATCAGAGAATTGAAATTACATTCTGTTTTATATAGGATTGTTAAAAATGGAGTAAAAATCAAAATGTAGCATCTGATTTAATAATTTTTGCTTCAAACTTTTGTATAAATGCCAAATCAAGAAAATTTTTAGAAAACTTGATTAACTAGTTACTGACCTTTTTGTTAAGGATATACTAAGAACAATGGTGACCACAAACATTAAGTAATATAAGTATATCACAAGACATTCACTTTACAAGTTTCTTTGATTAGCAATTTCAAATAAAAAATACTAATTTGGAGAGTTTATAGACTTGGGGTTAAGTTACGGTATGGCATAATTTATTTGTGACGAAGCACCTCAGTATTTTTATGTGTAATCATAATTCTGACTACATTTTTGAATTGTGGAATTATTATTAATACATTGGTTTACTTGATCTGGTATCCTCATCATGGCTGTTATTGATTGTTACAATGCTTTGGCTGTTACTGCCACCATCTTTTTTCAAGTGCCTGTCAAATTCAGTAATTTTCTGGCAAATAAAAAACTGAATGCCATATGGAAGTCTTTGATTAGTAAAAACGTTAGCTTTAAAGCCTCTAAATTCTACCACCTGATTTTTAGATCAAGTGAATATAAATGTTGATCTAAAAGTCAGGTGATAGAATTTGGGGGATATAAGTGTTGTTTAAATGTATGAAGTTTACTTAGTGGCATGAGTTCAATCCCTGGCTTCTGATAATGAAATTCATATTTTCTGCTTCAGTTTAGTCAAATAAGCACAAGTAGCACCACAAGTGCAAATTAAAAATGAATGAGTTATCTCCCATTGTATGCATGAGAATAACCATCTTGAATGAAATGGCACAGTTTGAAATTCCAAGTAATTGTGGAATTTGGAACTTTAGGTGGAATTTGAACTCAGCTCTGATTTCTTAGCCACTATTCACTACACCACCCACAACAATCAAAAGACAATACCAGTTAAATAAATCAATGTGTCTGTATATAACAATAAATGAAGAGTAAGAAAGAAGCAATAAATAAAAAAAAATTTTTTACATCTTTCCTAGATGCTGACATAATTTTGTTTATAATTTTTTTAAATGTACTGATAAGCAAGCTGATATGTTCTTAAAGTATTAACAAATTTTATTTTTTCTTCCTTTATCTTTCTTAAAATTCAAATCAATGTAATTCATAGATGTTTAACTGGTTTTTTGATTAATTATTATTTGACAAATATAATCAATTACTAAACTTTAAAAGGAATTGTTAGAAAATTATAAGTCAAACTTTAAAACTGATTTTTATGTTTGAAAATCACTTTTTGCTATAGATTTAGCTGCTTCATAAATTGAATTTTGATGATTCACAGATGTATTAATATCCCTTACAGATTTGTTAATGAAAAAAAAATGTTTTCTTGTTATTGTTGGATACAATTGTGTGACAAATGGATGAAGAATTTAAACTGGCTGTCATCACTAAATGAACACTGTTTATTTATTTTTATCAACTTCTTTTGTAGTTAATATTAATTAGTTTTAGGTTTGGACAAAATGTATAACCATAGGTAATACTTGGTTTCACATATCCGAGTATGTTTGTTTCCAAGGGCTGCTAAGTCAATCTCTGTTGTAGTTAGTAACTCAGGCACATTGTCGGAGTCCACCTGTGGTATATACTGCAACTATACTGATCAGACTTTAGTTACAGTTTGTAACTAAAGTCTGTAGGAGAGAGTATATCATTTGTTATGATCAACAGTTAGAATAAGGCCAGTACACTGAAACCTTCAGTCACAATGACTTGTGATTTTATGCTAGCTTAACTGATGAACAATTCTATCTACCCAGTTTCACTCACAAGGCTTGGGTCAACCCATGGTTTGATTTTCAAGCAATTTCCAAAGGTGCTGCATACCCTCCCCCAGACCAATAACACCAAGCAGTCATGGTCCTGACAAATCAACCATGTTGAGATTTTAAACCCAGGTCTCATAATCAGAAAGTGAATATTCTAACCACTTGGCCACAAGAATTTCTTTCAGAATGATTTCTTTTAACCAAGAGTTGCAAAAATCCCTGAAGAATGCTACAAGATTTTCTTTGGGCATTCATAGTATTGGAAATTTAATTCTAATATATTTTAAAATATATGAAGTAGTTTGCTGTGACAAAACATGACTGGTTGAAAGGCATTGTACATGAAAGTGTACTTTACAGTTTGTCAGTCATTGTGAAAATTTAAGGCAGTTAAGAAGACAAAAAAAGCACCTGCCTTGGTGTAAAAGGAAGTATTCAATTTCAAGTTATACTTATTTTCAGAATATTAATAAATTCCAGAAAGAAACACCAAACAAATGAGCTCAGTGAAAAATAGATAAATAAAAAATAAGCCAGAGGAAGATGAGTTATAGCTAAATTTTAAGATAAGTAATAGTTAAATTTTACTTTTTATAAAAATAAAAACAAAGACAAGAAATTAACTGATTCTTGTACACAGCTGTGCTTTGATGCAATTTTTAGCATTGTTCAAATATCATTTGTAGTTTGTAAATTACTTCTTATCTATTAAATTATTACTTGAGTTTATTGTATGATATTTTAGTATCAAGGTGTTTGTAATTTGAGAGGTACATGGCATAAAAGAAAAATATATGTAAAACAAATAATTTATAGAGCATGGATAAAAAATAAACAAATTGAATAAAACTGGAGCCCAACTGCATAGAAATAGAATAAAAATACATGAAAGAAAAATAATGTTTTAAAAAAATACAAAGGAAAATAATAAAGTTTTAATGAGATCTGTATGACTTCTGGGAATATTTTTTTTAAATTTGTGTCAAAGCAAAATACTGTTGGAAATTTTATTTTACTGCTGTAAATATTTCCTTATTAAAGACCATTACAGTTGAGAGTACATTAAGACACATACAACATTAAATTGTCAGATCCAATTTTAATCATTTAAAATAATAAAAAATTATTACATAATCTTCAATTTTAGAGTAAAATGTTTTTAAGCAAATAATTCAGCATAATGTAATTTATAAAAGATGTGACACTATATTTTCATAAAGAATGACTTCAGTTTTTACTCTACATATATGTTAAAGAATTGTTATTATTCCTTCAACTAATTACTCATTTTTATCCTAATTATATTTCGATTAGAAATTACTTAGTTCAAGGGTCACATCAGTTCATTTCAAACATAGCTGAGACACATTTTTAATCATTATTTAATATGAATAATTTTTTTTATGCTAGAATACTCCAAAACTAAATAGACAAAAATTATTTAATAACTTTTTATGGATGTTTATACATTGTATATTTTATAACAATATAAACTATTTTCATTTTTGTCTGTGTTGTTGAATATATATTTGTTTTAATAATGTTTGTTATTACCTGTTTTACCCAAATGTATGTCATAATTTCACATTAGGAATATAATAAACCCCAAAATAGAATTTTTTAGTTTTATTCACTTATTATAAGACACTTAGTGTATCACAAAAATTCCCATTTAATGTACCAGCTCTCTTTCTATCTGTAGTGAGAGTGAGAGTGACTGTTTCTCGGCATGAAAGACCTGCCTTTTTGCTATTATTTGTTGTCCACCACTTTTTCTTTTTATACTTGTGGTTGATTTCCTAATTATAAACTAATTCTCCACCAAAAAACTAGGGTGAAATCAGTAACAGGTTTTACAATTCATTTTGTAACATTTGGCATAATAAATGATTTTTTAAATTAATAAAAATGGAAACAGTCATTCAAATGGATCTAGGTTGATTAGTTTACCAAGTGATAAATGTTAGTCAACTACTGTATTAAAATGAAATTTCAAGCAAGTTAGAACTGTTAATGATGAATCTAAACCCATACAACTTTAATCCTATAATAGGATATGTAGTGGTAAATGTGCACAATGAAAACAGAATCAGTGTACAAAAAGATCTAATCAAGTAATTTTTTTGTTCTGATTCAGTACTTCATTTGAATTAAAAACTCAAGAATGTTTCCTAAAATTAGAATAGATTGTTAATTCATTGAATCAAGAGTTATAAATAGTTGCAGCTAAAATAGAAGCAATTTCTCTATACTTTGTTCTTTTTTACTTTCTTCATCTGAGTATGTAAAGAAGAGAATAAGAAAATACAGAGAATGAAAAATCAAAATTCAAATTTGTAGAGATTAGCAAAGGATTAGCAATCTAGTATCAATAAACAAAAGATCATAAGTTCAACTCTTACAGGTTATTTGAGACAGTGTGACAAAATTTAATCAATATTGACATACAAACAATAATCTAAGCAAATATTAAATCAATGGAGATATTAGAATGAGAATAATGGAAATTCACTTCAAAACAATGGTAAGCATAATATCTGAAAATGTAACTTAAACAAAATTTAATATACAGTCATGTCTTTTCCTGGTAAATACATTTACAAATATTTTACTCATATTTCCATTTCATTAAAGCATAATTTTCCTTTTGAATAACTTCAAATAAAGGCTGATGCAAACAGGACAAGATGTGTCTAATATTTTTTATTATAGAAGAAATTTTAAAATATAGTAGTAGCATGCATAAGAAAGTCATATTTCCTTTGGTATGTTCTTTGCTCATCATTTTATGATGTAGCATGAACTCAAAAAAAAAAAGGGAATATTGAACTCAATATTTTATTATGCTACTATATTATTATTATTATTATTATTCCTTAATACTTTAAAAATGTTTGCATTTTACCTAATCTAATACTTGGTTTTAGGCAAAGAAAAATGCATTTCCTTTTTTTGATGATGATACATTAGTTTGAAGAACTGACATAACTATTATTAATAATGCCCATAGCGTTTTGTGGGATATGTTTATGCTGCATCAACTGATGGTCAAAGAATGTGCTGGCCTTAATAGTTCAGCCAAACATGTGATAAGACTAGATTATTTTGTTAAGGATCAATTAAAAAGAAATTTAAAAGAAATTAAAGCAGGTAACAAGTTCGGTTATTTACAAGAATAGTAACATAAGTGCCTACGGTGACGTTTTAAATGGATGTAATGGTACATATTAAAAAGATTAGTCTTGTAAAATATTTAAAAATTCAAAATCATCATTTCATTTATTTTTGTCAATAAATTCTACAAAATGCCTTCTTGTACTGATGGAGAGAAAAGGGCAGTCTATAGATTTGCTGAAAACCAGCATGGTAATCAACAAACTTAATATGATCAGTTTATAGACTTTGTACAAGTATTCCTTTAAATACTTACTGGAGTAAAAAAAAAAGGTTTTAAATATTATTTCAAAAATGCAAAGATAATCAGAAAAATATTTTTAGTTGTTAGTAATGCAATTTGATTAACTAAAGAAAAGGAAAAAATAATAAAATTTTAGTGGTTGTCTGTTTTTGTAACAATAAGAATAATAAATACAATGTCACCAAAATAATATGTATATTTTCAAATCTTGTTCATATATCAGTTATTTTGAAAATGTGGACATATATATATATATATATATATATATATATATATAAATTCTTTTTATTTTGGAGAACAAGAATTTTTTAAAAAGTTTTTTAAATGTCTTGACAGTTACATGGTTTTGGCTTGAAAAGAATTTGACAAATACATAAATACTGAAATATATATCAGCAATAAACTGGAATTAAGCTGCTGATAAAATTTCCTATATTTTCTTTTGAGTCAAAAGTATCAAAAATGCATAATTTTGAAAAGAAGAGAAATATCTCCAAAGGAGAAAAATTACAAAAGGCTAAAATATAGAACATTAGATAGTGTTGAAAACAATCTCAGTATAAATCATGAAATGTTTCATCAGAAAATATTCATTTAAAGGTATAAATAAACATGAATTTGATATAAATTAATGGATTTTCTTTCATTCATTGAAGAAAAGAGAATAGATTGGAAACTGTAAAAATCAAGGATCATGATCTGTAGTATAAAAATATCAAGCAAGTTGCTTCTTAACAAATTATAAAACATTAACTTCCCTCATCATCAGAACATCAGTAATAATAATAATAATTACCATTTATATCTCTGATAGTCATTAATACATAATGATTCAAGTTACATTTTCAGTTGTAACAAAATAGTCAATAGATAAAAACTTTGATTCAAAGGAGAAATTATATTTTTTAAGGGTTTTTATATCTTTTTAATTTTGGAGTACACTTCCATCTTTTTACTGGCACAAAAAGAAATTGTTGAAAAAATAAATAGACAAAAACTACTGTGTTTTCTAGTCAAGGAATTAATAAACTTCAGTTGATTCAGCAATATGCTTAAATTTATGGGTTGTCATCTGTGACAGGCCCAACACAGTGTAGTTACAGTTTTCCTGCATACAATGATAGTGAGTTTGTTTTTTGTTGTAATTGCATGATGGGAAATGACAATGATCATTGCTCAAGTACTTCTGGAAACCATGTGAAGCAATATTCTCCATTTTAAGATGAAATTTGCGATGAGCAGTAACTTTAGTCGTGTCTGTGCATACAAAGTCACATTTGAGGCAGTGATAATGCGATGACTTACTGTTATATTCGCAAGACTTGTATTCACAGTTCACATTGGCACGGAACTGTTTGAAGTCACCCCCAGTAATGCTATCAATCCTTTCATGACGAAGTTTGTGCTGGACAATTCTTGACCTGTCACTGAAGCCATATCCACAGTCTGGGCGCTGACAATGAAAGTGGGTAACCATGTGTTTGTAAGTACATTTTGCATACTTGCAGTCTTCACTGTACTTTACCCTAATGTACCCATCAGTCATTTTCTCCCCAACTCCAGACACAGACCCAGAAGAAGGGCGATGGTATTTAAGGCAGGGAGATTCAGCACTTTCTAATTCTTCACTTTCTGCTAGTCGTTTTCGTACCAAGTGCTGTGAAAAATTTAGCTCAGCAGATAAAAGACTTTTCCTGGATACAGTAACATTTTCCTCTCTTTTGTTTTCAATGATGTTGTCATCTTCTTCAGAGGTTTTAAAGACAGTTGTTGGCTCAGGTGTTGACAGCATGGACACTTTTGTCCGCTGACTAGGAAGGCATTTAGTCACTGTTGTGACATTATTAGTCTTCATAACTGCAGTAAAATTGGGTAACCCAATTAAAAAGGACGGTATGTTTTTGATGGCAGGATTTTTACTACTAATGGATTCTCCTGGTATAAGGTCATCATTGTCTTCATTACTCTTTTCTTCATTTCTTTTATTTTTTTCATTCATTTCTTTAATCTGATTATTGGCACACTTATCCCTAGATATGTCTTCTTGCACCATGCTTTCAGGCACAAAGGAAATATCATGGAATTTTAGTCCATGCTTACTCATGTGATATTGAAGACGTGATGGCTCTGAGAATGCTTGATTACACTGAGGACAGTGGTAATGGTCCCGCTTCTTAAGTTTGCAAAATGGACGACCACAATTTTGATAAACAGAATAATGCATCTTTTCTTTAACAGAGGACCAATTTGGATGGAAAGAAGTATTCTCAACTTTTTGTTGAAGCAACAATGGGAGAGCATTGCTACCATTAAGGCTTGTTTGAGAGACAGGCACTAAAGAGGTTCCCATTGTGCCAGTAGAAGAATTAAACATACCAGGCATGGGGAGACTCATATTTACAATAGAAGTATTGACAATTTGGTTACTATTAACCTTACTCTGTGGCTGAGTTAAGGAGGTCAGAGGCCGTGTCTGGCAGGTAGGGATTGTTGAAATAGGATAGAATGTCCCAGAGGATTTGATCACAGCTTTGCTTGTTGGCTGAAGGGCAATTTTGGAAACAGCTGGCATGATTGGAACAAAGGATGTCATCGCACGTTTAGACATTGGAGACAAGTCTAGTTTCTCTTGATGCTTCTTGTCATGTGGGATCATTGTGTTGTGGCGGATAAAAGTATAATCACATTGGGGACGTGTGCAGTGAAAATGTTTGTTGATCTTGTTGTTGTAACACTGGGCTCGGTGGCAGTCAACATTATGGTCAAAAAATTCAAAGCCTTCAAGAATATTTACAAAACTGTGAAAATCCTTTGTATGCAAGCTTAACACATCAAGACGGTCAGTGGCATGATGACAGCGAGGTTTTGTACAGTGGTAATGTTCCTTCATCAAATACACACAATCTTCATCTGGACATACTTCCCTTTCTCTATACATTTTAAAATTATTTTCTACAGTTAGCTCAGGTGGTGATTGTGCATTTCTCATATTATCCTCATTGAATGGTGCCAGAAAATCACTGGACATCGACTGAACTTTGGACATTAATGGGATGTCCAGACGTGGGTATTTAGGAGGACGGCCTCGACGAGGTTTTGCAACATCAACTTCTGGCTTAATTAGAGGATATTTGACAAATCTACTGGAAACAATCTGACAATTATGGTGCATATGGTAATGTTCCAGTCGTGCAAATATTTCACTGGAGTGAGGAATGCTCAAGTTACAACCAGGCTGAAAAAAAATAGAATTTAAATATACTTTTAGAACATTGTTCATTACAATATTGTGATAAATTTAATAACTGTCATATTTCGGAATTAAATATATGTCAGAAAGCTTAAAATCACAAAAGTAAATTTGCAGATTAAACCTTAGAAACCAATTGTAATGAAAATTTCCATTCTGGTGTAAATTTACATGCTTATTTCAAAAATAACAATAAAAGTTTGTAGAAGAAAACCATTTATGAGTTATTGACAATCTAAATTCGACCCCATTTGTGTTGTGGTTACAGCCCGGCTGCCATTACTGGCTTTGTTTACATATGTTTGCCTAGAGTAGTCATGTGTGGAAGCTTCACTTTAAGCATCACGAACTTTAAATTTTGTGAATTGCTCAGTAATCAAGATGTGTAATAAGATAAGAAGATCAGTAAAAAGGGTGTTAACTAACTAAGCTTCCATGTATTACTACTCAAGCCAAACGTATGTAAACAACTCCAGTAATGGTAGCCAAATAAGGTTAAATTTTATTGTCTATAATTCCTAAATGTTTTTCTTCTGCAAACTTTTATTGTTATTTTGGAATTAATCAGGCAATTTCACACCAAAATGGAAATTTTCATTACAATTGGTTTCCAAGGCTTAATCTGCAAATTTACCAAAAAATCTAATGAAAATATATTTTTCATTTCAATTTTGATTGAAAATAGTTTTTAACTTAACTAAGAACAGGCAGTTTGCTGTGCAAAATTGCTTTGTTAAAATGAATGCTATAAGCAACATATTTGTATCTTTTTTTTCTTTTTTTTTGGTAAAACATAATTTAAAAACTAAAAAAACGGATCTCAGTATTTTAAAATAATAAAGTTTTTACTTAGATTTTTAAAATTATTTTTATAATATTTTTATTGATTTGTTTTAAGATTAGAGGTTCTTATAATCTAATGTGTTATCTTTATCAATGTTTAGATAAACTTTAAAATTTCATTGGAAAAATCAGATATTCTCAATATGTAAAATGGTTAAAGTTACCCTTTTAACAATTTATTTTTCTAAAAATGTCACAAACAACTTTAGAATTGAAAGTAAGCTCGAGAGACAAGTATTTTAGTATTTACTTACCCATTTGCAATGATAGTGTTTACTTTGTAAATTAAATTGACATTTTTCTGAACAAGCCTCATTTTCTTCATATAATGTATATGACATTGAACTGACTCGGTCTTGAAGCTCATGGAATCTGAAAAACAAAAAAAAGTGTATTTTTTTTAATTCTGAGAATTTTTAGTGTGCTTAAATTACAAATTAACTGTAAAAGGAAATAAAGAACACTGCATCTTAGTTGGTCTAACACATACATCATTTTGTTTAAGTAAGTCTAGTAATCACCAACACCTGGTTCTAGGAGCACCCAAAAGGTTGATTATGTAACTATGCACAAATGCAGTTCTATACTGCAAAATATATCCAAGTGCTGATTGTTACAGTGATCATTTTCCAGTCAAGACTATGGAAACTAACAAAAACCAAAATGATGCCTAAACTACAATAAAGGAACCAAGTTGCAAAGAGGCATACAACAACTGAATATAAGCTAAATGAGACTACAAAATCAAAGTGTAATATGTCATGAAAAACACTGACAGCAAATGAGATCATCGCAAAGAAAACAAGACAAGAAAAGAACAAATGGATGACAGAGGAAATTCTAGAGATAATGAAAACGTTACAAGAAACAGTGGAAAAAATAACACCAAACAGAAATTTAAAACAAATGTACAGAGGCTAAAGAGGAATGAATCAATGAAAAGTGTGCATAATTAGAGAATGAGCAATACAAGTACAGCAATTATGCATAACAGAATAAAAGAATTAACAGGACAAAAGGTGAGCCAAGGGTCAAATAAGAGACTCTTTAAAATCAAAAGAAGGCTCAGTGATAAGAGAAAAAGAAAAAATACTCCAAAGGTGAAGAAAAAATGTCAAAGAACTTTTTCACAGTGCAAGAGAGAATTCTTTGCTGGAAAATATGGAAGGGCCAGAAATACTAAAAGATGAAGTAAGATCAGCACTGGAGATGAACAGCAACAGGGCTTGATGTGATTGTAGCAAAAATACTCTCAGCCTTAGATGATTCTGGCATCAACAAAATCATAGAAGTAATAAACAAAATATACAACAGTGGCCACATGAATAGCTACACCAAAATAGAAAGGGGCATGAGACAAGGATGTGTCTTCTCTCCAGATTTATTCAACCTCTACAGTGACCCTATCCAAAGAGAACTGGAGATCCTACCAGGATTTGTTATTAGTGTAATCTTAGCAACACAAGATATGCAGATGACACTGTGTTGGTGGCCGACAAAGAAAGAAGACTACAGAACATGGGGTGATAGAAGAAAGCAAGAAAAAGGAACTAACCATCAACTAGCAAGAAGAAAAAGCCCAAGATGCAAGTTAAACATCAAGCAGGGGCAAAAGTTTAAATATCTTGGAAGTGTTTTATTAGAGGATGGTAATAAGGAAGGAAGGCTTGGAAAATTTAATCCACACAAGGCATATTGAGAGCAAGAGAGATAAAGGAAGGCAGCAAGCAAATAGATGCCAGAACAAGAGGCAGAGGAGGTGGGGTGCTTAGCAAAGGAAGAAAAATTGCTAAGAATCACACAAGACAAAACGTTGTGGATAGCCTTGATCACCTGTGTCTGGAAGGGATGTGGCACACAAAAGAACAATAACTTTGTTTTCCAAACAATGTAATTAATCTAATAATGGAAAAGGATTTGAAACTATATCTGAAGCATCAAGATAAGAATATTTAGCTATGAAATAAAAAAACTAAATTACTTACACCATGAGAATATACATTTTTGGAATAAACCATATAATTTTTTTTTTCTCTGGATTAGGACCAATTAATATTTGTCACTTTGTAGTAAACAACCTCAACAATATGACACTTGTAATAGAAGTTCTGATTTTTGCCTTCAATCTGTGATGTGAGTATCAAATTTTTGCCTTCAATCTGTGATGTGAGCAACAAATTTTCCATCCCTCTTTCCTTATTATGTTCCCAGAAATTTCAAGTGTCTTTTGTTTCCATTATCTCTAAAACTTTGTTGTTACTCACATGTTTAGTCCATGGTATTCTCAGCAGTCTTCTGTAGAACCACATTTGTATTGTTTCAAGTCTCATCTGGGAGTAGATTGTTCAGCATTCACTGCCATATAGGGTCACTGATATTACATAACAGTTCAGTACTCTTTTCTTTGTTTCTCAAGCAAAGTATTATCTTCTTTCAATTGAGGTTTAGTTCTTTCTTCTTACTTTCTTTCACTATAGGAGTTCTTGTAATTTCCTTTCTATATCTGTTATCAACACTGTGTCATCTACATATCTTATGTTGTTAAGATAGTGGCCACTAATAATGAAACCTGGCAGGACTTCTAATTCTCTCAGAATCATCTAACTGTATAGATTGAATAAGTCTGGTGAATATATTTATTGAATTCATTTTCTATTCAGATGCAGGCAGTTTGCTGCCAGTATAGGTTCTGGATTATTCTAATATCCTTCCTAAATAGGTCAATGTTACCTAGAAGTTCTTTGTGATGTAATTTATCAAACAATTTTGCATAATCTATAAAACATAGGTATATATCCTTTTGCATTTGTATTGCTCTTTATGATATCATTCTGAGCATAAATATAGCAATCATTGTTCCAGTGTCTATAATGAACCTGCAGTTTTTGTCCTATTTCTGGTCTATATCTGCTGTGCTCTCTGTTCATAAGAATTTGAACAATAAATTTTGCTGACTTATTTGGCTGATTGCCCAGTGGATTTCATTCTTTTGCACCCGGCTTTGTAGGCAGTGTTATGAAAATGGATCTACTTATATCTTCCAGTATGTCATCACTGTTGTATATTTCATTTGTAATATTTTTAATCATGTCAATGCTGAAAACATCCTAGGCTGTCAGCCTCTCGATTACAATTCCATCTGGCCCTGCTCCTTTGTTTCTTTGGCCAGTTCTAATTTCACTTCAGATTTTAATATTTCTGGTCCTTTGACATGCTAGTTCTCTCTCATCATGGAAGTGTTCTCTAATGTATACATTTCATCTCTGAAATGCATTTTTTTTCTCTAATATCAGTGTTCTGTCTTTGGATTTTATGTATCCTGTTGATGAGCATGTCTTTTGTCCTATTAGTTCTCTTATATTTTTATGCTTATATGCTTTATCTGTGATACCTATTCTTTCTATTTTTGTAAACTTTTTTTGAGCCATTTCTCTTTAGCCTGCCTGCATTTGTTCATAATTTCTTTGTGCAGTGTTCTATATTCTGTGCAATACCTTGCCATTGTTTTTTGTCTCCTTCTCATCATGCTGAGAATTTCATCTGTCATCGATTCTGTTTTTCTTTGTCTATTTTTTTTTTTTTGGGGGGGGGGTGATTTTGATTGCTGATGTTACTAAAGCTTCTCTTAATGAATTTCCATTCTCATTTTGTTCCTTGTCTCTATTTCTAACACTGTCCATATATTTCTCCTTCATATTTGGGTCATTCAGGAGTTTTATTGCAATTTGGGTGCTGCTTTGGCCTTCTTTATTTTCTGTAGTTTCACTCTAAGTTTATGTATCAGTGGAAGATGGTCACTTGGGTCAGGGTTCCCACAGATCTGTGTAAAAAAATTTCCTGAACTTTTTAAGGACTTTTTCCGGATTATGTTAAAAAGTTTCAAGAATTGAAACTGGCGTGCATACACGTGTTGTGGGCTGGTGTATGTGTTAAGAGATAAACACATGTGTCTCTTGAAATGCCCACAGCAAACATGTCAGACTCGAGATGTGAGTCCATGTAAAGAAATGTAAAGAAACAACAAGAACGAATGAATATGTACAAACAAATGATAATATATTAACAAGAAAGGGTTACAAGTGACAAAGACAAAGATGTGTGTGCGTCAAATGAATGTGAAAACCTTTTTGGTCCAATGTATGTGTAGTGAGTGAATGTGCATATGTACATGTGTGCGTTTGTGTATTATTTATGCATTACCCAAAAGGGAAGTGCATTCTCCAAGAGAGATTTACATGTTGACATGTAAGCGGAAAAAGTACAAAGAGAGTGATAAAAATTGTCACAGAAGAATTTATAGTCTTGAGAGCATCTCCTAGGAATAGTTTTGGAAATTAGGAGGAGGCGTTCAAGCATATGTTTTTCGGTCTTCAGTTCTTCAATTTTCCTAAGGATGGATTTCCGTTTTTTCTCCAGCTTCTTCTTCCTGCCTTTTTGTCTTCTCAGCCTCAAAGTATTTGTTGTATGCTGTTCTGGTATTGGAAGCACTGCAGAGAAGTGCCTTAGTCATGGGAACATTCCCAGCACCTCCAACTGTAGTCAAATAGTCTGTGATAATGTGCTGTGCAACCAGATCCTGCTGTTTCATATTGTTAGTGAAAATTTCCTTACTGACCAAGAAACCTCTTTCCACTAAGGCCTGTCCAGCAATCTGTGAACAACTTATCACATTTTTAATATTCTTTGTTGCTAGACAAAGAAGGGTAGAACAAAGTGTCCAGATGGGCTTCATACTTGCTGAAATTCTTGAATGCAATATTTCCAGCAGCCTCCTCCTCAAACTCTTTGTACTCACTGATGATGACTTGTTTTCTGACCTTTGTGTGGGATAGACATTTTTTAGACTGCCTTATGTGGCAAATGTTTTCCACAAATGGATCTACGGTTCAGTCATGTAGGTGACCTTACAAGAGGGTATCTAAGGGGAGAATCTGCCAGAAGTTTCTCAATGATGGTGATGAACATTGTCTTTGTTGCGATTATGCATGAAAACAGATCTTTTGTTGAATTTGCATAGCCCTATCTGCCAGAAATCCATACTCGATCTTTGCAGCATCTTTATGCATGTTTAGGTTTCACAAAACTCTTCCAAATTCATTCAGTTTGGAAAATTAATTATCTTTTCAGTGTATTCTTCCGTTAGAAATCTTCTTAACCCCCTCCCCCTGCCAATTATTTTGAGAAAAATGTTTAATTTTCAGATGAATTTTTTTATTTGTTTTTAATATAGTAACTGAGAAACTGAGGCATCTTGAAGTACCCGAGCAGTGGCTAACATCTCTACTAGATGTATGAGTTTACAAATGGACTCATTTCAAGCTCAGAAGGGCATGAAAAAAGAATCAAAATCAACATATAAACATGTCTGTAGCTGGTTTTTGAACATTATGTTTTGGACATGTTTATTCTTCCATATCAAAAAAGTCACTTTCGGTAAACAACCACAACAATATGACAAAAAATAATAGAAGTTCTGATTTTTGCCTTCAATCTCTGATGTGAGTATCAAATTTTTGCCTCCAATCTGTGATGTGAGCACATATATATACACATCTATGCCAGGGAAGGGGTTAACAGCTTTATGATTATGCTAAAAAGATCATCTGCAAGGAAAAGAAACAACAGTTTCTTGCTCTGATATTTTATTAGAAACGGTTTAATGTTTATTGAAAGAAAAAATCTGCAGTTTCACTGGAAATAAAACGTCATTCACGTTTGATAGCACTGCAGAAAAGGACATGGTCTGGGGATATTTTCTGTTTTTTAAATAAGTTCACAAATTTGATGACATTTGACCAAATGTTTAGTAGTCATCCATATGTTTGTACATTTTCTTGCCATCTATGGCAGAAATATAAAACTTCAAAAAAGTAAAGGGACAGGGTTGCCAGATTGAACCTTTAAAGCCAAGCAATAAAAGCTAAATAAGTTTTAATTACACCATTTTTTTACACTTACAACAAAAGCTAGAGATACAGGTCATCATTAAACTGTAAACTTTAAAAATAAAATTGTTATTTTTTCAAAGATGCATTTTCTATCCCATCCTAAGAAACATCAAAAGTCTACATTTTCTTTGAATCAAATTTGATTCTCAAACTTGTTACTTTTGGCAACAATATTTTAGACAAACATAGTTTACACATAGATACACATTGACACAGACGTGTAAAGTACCTATTTTTTCAGCATGAATTCATTCACCACCGACTTTTTACCAAAGGACTTTTTACTTTTGAAATTGACACATGAATAACATTTTTTCAATTGTTCAAATTTTAAAAAACACTGATAAATTTTTCTAGATTCTACTAAAATGTATTTTATTACTGTAAAATAATTTATTTTCCTTTTAACTACAAATTCAATCAGTGTGAATTAATTTATGTTTGACAGAGATGTTTATTTATCTCTGACATCTTTTATCTTTGCTTTTCCTCTTTTCTTGTTGAATGAGGGTAGCAGCTAGATGAGAAAATACAGAAGAGTAACTACAAAGACATGAACTCATTCTAATCAAGGAAACAAACCACTGTTTGCAATAATTGCCAAATATTACGGATGACTAAAAATACACTTTTCTTAAAGGACATTTTTGGCTTGTAAAAATCCAGATATCTGGGATCTGCCATTTTGACTTTCATGAACTGAGAAAAAGGATGCATAGGAAGCCCAATCTAGAAAATTACAGGATTTTTCAAAGAGGTTTTGGGCTATTGCTGTTTTTCCAGAACTTTTCAATCAATGGAAAAGTCCATGTCAATTTTCCGGGACATTTCAAGGTTTCCAGGACCTGTACAAACCTTGTTGGGTATGTTTTGCAGTTTAAATTTACATTTCTGAACATCTTGGGTATTCCTGAAACCAGGTGTTGGCTACTACTCTGGTTCGCTGTTTACCATAGAACCCATTTTTTTTTGCATTCATTATGAGTTCCTAGTCCAAATTTGTCAACTATTTCATCACCTCTGCTTGCCTACTTTGGCATTCAGGTCTCCCATGACAATTGTAATTTCTTGCAATTTGTATTGAGCCTTGCTATTGTCTAGCATACAGCAAATCTTTTCAATTTCTTCTTCTATACTTTGTGCTGTCTGTGTATATTCAACTATGATGGATATGTTGAAATGCTTTACTTTCAGTTTAACTACAAGAATTCTTTCAGATAGTTGATAGTATCCCAGAACACATTTCTTCATGTCTTAGTCTAATCAGTCTTATTCCTCTCATTTTTTTTTCTGTCTGCATATATGATCCTGTATTTGTTACTGATGAAATCTTCATTGCTTGCCCACTTTATTTCACAGATGCCTAAAATATTAACATTTAACCTATTCATTTCTTTCTTTATATTTTATAACTGGTCACATTGATTTAGTCTTCAGACATTCCATATCCTGATAATTATTTTTTGTTTAATGCAAACAGTTGCTGGATGATGGTCTGGTGTACTACTTTTTAAATTTGTAAATCTGCTTAATCATGACTGTAACTAAACAAATGTGTCACTGTCAATTGAACAGCACATTTTTTCTCTCTCATCTGACAAGATAAATTTTCCAGTTTTCATTTTATTTTCCATGAGATCAAAGGAAGGAACCAAAATTACATTAGCCCTATTTTACATGTCAAGCAACTGAATTTCACTTTTCATATCCCTCTCATTTATCAAGATAAAATACTGTATAAACAAATCTACATACCAATAAATAAGTTAATTACATAACTTACGTTCTAAGAATTGTAGAGAAAATAATTTAATTTCACTTCCTATTGGTAAGTTCTACCATCTAAGAATTTTAGAATTTACTCTTTCCTGAATTAATCTACAGAAATAGTTGTTCAAGAATTACACATAACATTTTAAATTACTTTCCATGTTTTTACACGGAAGGGGTCTAACTAACCTTGCATGTTCTCTGACTCCATCTTTTGACCTGTAAGTCATACCACAACCAGATACTTGGCAATGATAATGGTCTTTGTAGAGGAGATCACATCTAGGATTGCATGGATCGTTTGCTGTGTACCTGTAAGAATGTAAAAAAGATTAAAAAGAACAGTCCATTGCTATTTCAGTATAATTATTAAATGTTAAATTAAACTCCTATTTCTAAATAATCTTTATTCCCTTTTGTACAACACCATTTTAATGATGTTGTTGTTCAAATATGATATAAGGACCATACTGAAATAATTTTATTATGATGGCCAATGACATCAGAAGCAAATGCTGGTGGTATGACAGTACAGGTTGAACTTTGCCAACAATAAACCAAATTTTTGGCCTTATTTTTTTTATAATCATTTCAAGCAAGGCAATAAGGCCACTAAGACTCAAGGGGTTACTGAGTGTTAGAGAATGAGAAAAAAAACACTATTAAGGAGAGAGAACATTAAAAGAACAAGAATTAAGTATATAATGGCTGACACTAAATTAAAATTTTTGAAGATGATTGGGAAATAAAAAGCCAGAAAAGTTCCATAAGCAAGAAGTGTGATAGAAGAAACTGTTAGCTTACAGTTATATCTAGGCATTTCAACTGTCAAATGAAGAGACATTGCCACCAATCTATTACTGTGCTTACAGTCTGATGTCAAAAATACTTGCAGAATGTTTGCAGAGAGGAAACAGTGGATGTGAGCACAGCAATGTGTGTGACAAGCCATAATCTAGATAGCTCTGCACAGCTTAAAAACACATAAAATAAAGAGCACTTTCAAAATATACTTGTAATAATGGTAACTATGTGGAAAAATTGTGTTTCCTGTATCTGTTATAGTTTCCAAAGAAAGAAATAAGAGGCACTACTTCTAGAGCATCCTCTATATAACACTGAAATTTTAACATAGCCAAATTATTTTTCATTGGGAAATTTTAAGAAATGGCAATTAAATTTACCCAGCACCATTTGATAGTTCCATTTAATGAAGGCCATGAAGTAAATTTGCTCTATTATATTCAGTAGTGTCTTTTTTTATTCATTAGCAATACAAGTAAAGGAAACATATCACAGACATCTCAGGATGTTGTTTTGGTGATCATGGCTCTCCACAATTTCCTGTCTCGTAGCACTTAATAAATTTTGTCTTTGTTATCTACAACAGAATATCACTGGTCATTTCAATAAATTATTACATTTGGTCACATGGCAGATTTTTTATTGTGGTGCCAACTGTATATGATATTCTTGCAATTTTATTTTTAGTAATCACAAATGAAGCTTTATACTTTTGACTTAATATTAATGTTGAACAAATGATCTGTATACCAATCCTTCTCAATACAAAAATGTTAATCTTATACTTTTGAATTGTGCATGAAAATACATACTGAATATCCAAAACTGATTTTTTATAGAAAGAAATATTAGCAGAAATTATCATTAGCAAGATGTTAGGTCAAAGAGACTATAAAAATTGGGTAGATGTGGTTGCATAATGCTAAAAAAGTGAATTAAGAGATAGAAAATTTGAAGATAAAGATTTTTATTAGACTGATTTTTAACAGTTTTCATAATTTAAAAAGTAAATGGGATAGTAAATAAATACAATCTATTATAAAAAATAAATAAAATTATTTTTAGAAAATACTCTTGAATACTTTAAATACAAAATTGAATACAAGAAAACACTTAAAAAAACTGCTTGTTTGTCATAACTGTGAAACAAAAATAAAATTTATTCAATGCCCTAAAATTTATCAAGGAAATCATTAATTACAAATATTTGTAACTCTAGTTATGATTGCAGTTAAACAAATTTAAGAAACAATCAAACAGCACAATATTTTTTTCTTACCTGACAAGATAGATTTTCCAGTTTTCATCTTTCTCTTTTTTTTCTATGATTTTTTGGGTTCCTGGATGTGAAAGCAAAGAGTTGCTGGCTGCAGAGTTATGCACATTAAGAATAATGTGATTGTCAAATAACTCAGTCTTTATGTCACTTGATGGAATAGGGAGACTGAGAGAATCATTCAATGAATCACCAACAAGATCTGAAGCCTGTGACATTAGCATTGATGTTGGAGGACTAGTATTTTCAGATTTAATCACTACACTTTCTTGAGAAGAATTGGGTGTTGAACATGAAACTGCAGATCCATTTGCATATTCATTTGGCTCTTCATTCTCAAAGATTTCTTTTTTCACGTTGTCTTTTTGCAATTTTTTTATTTAAAATCTTTTTTTTCAAT
>CAHIKZ030000575.1:1175000-1206653 GCA_903632075.3 Acanthosepion pharaonis | reverse complement strand
AGGATACATACCTTTCCCAAGGGTATTAACATCTAAGTGAATGTAATGGATTCGACTGGAATTCAAATTCGGCTCTGCGATTCCTTAATCCAAGCCGCTATCCATTACCAGCCGTTATAATGAATAATGGCTTGAAATTGGAATGTGGTTCTCTGATTTTCAATTTCAGTTGGGTTCATTATATTCTCTTATGTTGGGAAAGGTATGAATCCATCTATTCTCTCTCCAGCTATGGGTATGACTTTTATCAATAAATCATCATCTCCAAAAAAATTTTAATGATCTGAAAAAAAAAGAAGGAAAATTTTGGCTTTAAATAACCTGCAAGAAATTGATGATAAACTGTAAAAACAATCAGTCCATTCCATACACTATTTTACTAGGCCATCATTCAAGACCTGCTGTAATGCAAGGTAGTAAATATCTGTAATCTCTTTGCACAAATTCCAATGTTAAGTGATAAAGTCTATTCTATGTTCAATTTCTTTATCACCTATTCTAAATTTGCCATAACCAATCCAAACACTGAAGTGTTTATAATTTATTAAATTTATTATTTATAATTTATTTCCATTTTTTTTTTTTTTTATGACTTATTCAGGATAGGTACCATTCCAATTTTAGATCATAGTTTCTTTTTTAGAAATGTTTACCTGAAGACCTATTTCTTGGAACACTCAGTATTGAATATTTTTTCTTTTTCTGATTCTTATACCAACAACGAACTACGTCATCAATATACCACTCATTCATTGGAAGGTACACTGGTCAAGGAAAAACAAGTACTGCTTTCTATCAGTAGATTTATTTTGCATCAGGTACAATATATTCAAATATTTTAGATCTATAGCTCCTAACTTGTAAGTATTATTTTTAGATTTCTTCAATACTAGGCCAATTAATTAAAGAATAGTGGTCACTGTGGCGAATTAAATTGGATGTCATAACAGTTCCATCTACAAGTATTGTGTCAATGCACACTGGAGTACTTTTCCATTATTTGAAGGTTAATTAATAAGCTTTTTAATAGTATCCATTTTAAGTTTCCATTTTAGGTTTCCTTGAAGTTGTAACCATTATATTGCTTCTTTCTCAAATTATCGCATTGTCGTATTGGTAATTTAAAATCAGGTCTGGTTTGGTTTATTTTGTTTTACGGCATATCAACCTCAATGGGTTATTTAATACCGACATCTTTTATTGCTGGTAATATTTTGTTTTGTCAAAAATCTTACTTATTATAAAACGTAGATTGTGTGTGTGTGTCTGTACGTTTATATATTGGATCGGATTTCCTAAATTTTTCAACCGATTTCAACAAAACTTCACAGGACTATGTAAAAATTACCTTGCGGTGGTTCTGACAGTGCCAAAAATTGGAAAAACACAATTGTTTTTGCATGAAATCAATTTGAAAACACGATAAAACATGATTCTGTCACCAGAATGAAAGGGGGACAACTCATATCGAGTTTTACTTATTATAAAAACCCAGGTTGTTTGTGTCTGTGTTTGTTTATATATGGGATCAGATTTCCTACATTGATCAACCGATTTCAACAAAACTTCACTTTTTTTTCTTTCTTTTTTTTTGGCAGGTAGTGTTTCTTATTGTCTTGCACAATTTTTTCTTTATTTTTACTTTCAGAATGCTTTAAAAATTCCATTTACAAGACAATTGTTTATAATAAAATTATATTCAATTGGTAGCAATCGCATGTTTTTGTTTGAGTTTGGGTTTGACCAATTCGTAAAAAAAAAAAACTAATTAAGACATGCGTGTCCGTCAACCTTAAACAATAATCTTTGTCAATTTTATTTTTCAGTCTTTATGATGGTCGATACTTGATCTATCTCTTACTGTTACATCCCTGGGCAACGCTGGGCTCTACTGCTAGTCTGTTAATATTTTTCCTTCAAAATTGTATTGCTGGTAATAATTTTTTTCAAAAAAGTATTGCTGGTAATAGTTAACTATTTGCCCCTAGCTGGGACCCTAACAGGTGCTAACACCCCAGGTCAGGGTGGACCGGGGAACACTAGCAATTAAAAGGTGGTTCCACACTCCTCAAAACCTCCCGATCAGAAGCCTTGCTGCTGGGTGTAGTTCATCGTCTTACTCAGGACGGTTAAAATCAGGATGATTTTTTCCCTGAATATATGTAGTTTTCTATGACTGAAATTTGAAATCGATGGTTGCTAGTTTGACTCCATTAACTTTTTATCCCAACACTGACTTGGTTGATACATTCTTCATGTTATATTTTCTTATTCTTTTTTTTATGTGCTGTGTTCCTCCAGGACGTCGGCGAACATGGCCCTCCGCATCTTCCTGTCCCTTGTAGCTCTTAATAATTTTTGTCTTTGTTAATTTTCCCAAATCTTGTTCTACCATCTATTTGCTCAAGTTCATCAAGTATATTATGTACTACTTTCCTTTGTCCCTCTTTCCCTCAATCTGTCTTGTGAGTATCAGGTTTTCCATACCCTCTTTCCTCATTACGTATCCCAGAAATTTCAACTGCCTCTTCCTGATGTTAAGTATAAGTTTTCTTTTTGTTTCCATTTTATCCAAAACCTCATTGTTTTATCACATGTTCAACCTGTGGTATCCTCAGCATCTTTCTGTAGAACCACATTTCAGTTGCTTCAAGTCTGTTCTTCATCTTTGAGGAGATTGTCCAGCATTTGATGCCATACAGAAAGGTAGATATCATGTAGTAGTTCTGTTAACTTTTCTTTGTTGCTAACAAAATTTTTCTGTCTCTTCATACTCTGCTTAGCTTTTGGAAGGCATCTTTGGCCTTCCCAATACGTCTTTGAATCTTGGTGCACTTTCTGTCCTCTGTTAGAACTCTTCCCAGATATTTTAACTTCTGCACATTTTTGATTTTAGTATCCTCAATTTATTCCTTTTATGATTATTTTATCACAACACTGGATCAATATACACTTTGATTAATCAGTCTGGACTTCACTTAATCACCAATTCTTCTGAGATGGCCATGAAAGATGGCTTTTTGTTTGATGGATGTAAGTCTAAGTTTTATTAAATGTCACATTTTTATTCCGATTTTGTTTTGTTTGCTTTTGCAATCAAAGAGGATAATGATTACTTTTGTCAAAAAAAGAAAAATGTATAAAAACGATGGAGTAAAATTATTAATAAAATGAGAATCTTAATAAAGAGTGTATTGACCCAGGATGTTGTAGTAAAAAAAGCAACAATAATGATCATAAAATAATAATGGAAACTTTTTTACATAACTGAGGGAATATTTCATTCATTTTTAGAAATTCTGATTTAGTTTTTCTTGTTTCTTCTCCCAAATCCTTTTTGATATTTCTTTGCACTTGTATCAAAAGGTGATCTTTCTCATTTGTAATCATTTATTCTTTGTATGTCTGTCAGTGTGTTACCGTGTTTGTGTCACGGGCACAATGCCTTTTGTATTAGAATCTCATTAAGTAGTGAATGAATATTTGTGATGGCATATCATAGTATCATTTTTCTTAATAAGTAAACTTATGGTTTTGTTAAAAAAAAAATACATTGTCAAAAAGATAAAAAGTAACCATTAAAGAGAAAATGTAAGTAAGGCTAGCACTTTTCCAGACAAATTTTCTTCCCTCACCCCCTACATTCTTTTATAAATGTCCTTAGTATCCTGTTCTTTGCCCCATGGTATTAGATCTAATCAACATTTCTTCATGTTGGAATGAAGCAGTTCAGAGTCCATGTTTCTCGTCATAAATATCTAGCCTGTCAGCTAAGTGTATTTATTTTCTTAAGCCACAATGTCATGTAACAAATAAATGAAAAAGAATTATGAATGGTATACAATTATTTATAATATGCTGCTTGGTTGCAAGGTACAGAGATTTTTGGCAATGATAAAAACAGATTTAAATTCTTGGGGGTGAGGTATTCTTTTAAAGCTATTTTCACCTGAATGAGTGACTGGTAATATGTTGATATTGTTGTATTGTCTAAGATTTACATAAAACACAAGTTAATACCTGTGGCAAAATCCAAAGTATGTCTCTTAATATTTATAAGACAGGTTATTTTAGAAAAGAAACTGATAAATATACTTTAATATTAATATCTACCAATCTCTCTCTCTCTCACATATATATATATATATATAAACACCCATATCAATCCTTATACTGTGTCCATGTCTGTAGAGCTACCAAGTGTGAAGCAAATTCTTTTAGTAAGAATGTACTATCTTCTTATTTAGCCTTTAGAGACTTGGATATTTATGAACGATCATATTGGCAAAATATCTCATCTGCCACCCAAGACAATGTTTTTACTGCTTTCATCAGCATCTTCCATGATGATTCTAGTGTAAATCAGACATGTTTTGCTTTTTGACTGCAGTGTAAAACATTCCCCTGTCTCTCCTTTTTGACACTGGCATAAACCAGACCCCCGTCTCTCCCTTTTTGACACTGGCATAAACCGGACCCCCTCCCTTTTGACACTGGCATAAACCGACCCCCCCTCCCTTTTTGACACTGGCATAAACCGGACCCCGTCTCTCCCTTTTTGACACTGGCATAAACCGGACCCCGACACTGGCACCGGACCCCTCTCTCCCTTTTGACACTGGCATAAACCGGACCCCCGTCTCTCCCTTTTTTGACACTGGCATAAACCCCCGTCTCTCCCTTTTGACACTGGCATAAACCGACCCCCGTCTCCCCTTTTTGACACTGGCATAAACCGGACCCCGTCTCTCCCTTTTTGACACTGGCATAAACCGGACCCCCGTCTCTCCCTTTTTGACACTGGCATAAACCGGACCCCCGTCTCTCCCTTTTTGACACTGGCATAAACCGGACCCCCGTCTCTCCCTTTTTGACACTGGTTTAAATTCCGGACATATATATCACCCTTTCATTCCTGGAAGCCAAACCTATGTCTTTCTGTCTATTGTTTCATTTTGATTTTTTTTTTATAATACTTATATCTGACATTGAATAACCCAACAAGCTTTTTAATGTCATTAAATTAACTAAGCTGACCCTAGAGGAAATAAATCTCCATTCTATTCATAAACAAATTGTGTTTAAAACATTTATAATCCAGCAGCTAGTGTTCAAGCCCAAGTGAAATCTACCACGTTTATTTCTCTTTTCCATTTGACCTTGTGCCATACTAAGCTTAACTAATATCAATCATCATTCACTTCTCATAGGTGGTCACATTTTGGTCATTCAATCTGACCTGCAGTTTAACGCGGCATTTGTTCCTGTCAAGATCTTTATCCGCTCTTTGCGTGTTCAATTTCCTTAAAAGATTGAAAGTTGATAGTCTATATGTATCACATGACGGACAGTTCATTGAAAGAAATACAAACTACCTTTACTGTTCTATGGAATTTAACCTCCCCACCTTCTCCTCCGCTAACACTTGAAACTAGCTAAGAAATTTAGAGGTGTCTACATGTGGGTGTGTGTCTGTATATACAGATTGAGTAGTGGTGGAATAGTTACAATGTTATTATACCATGAGACCCTGGCTCAGATCTCACCATGGTCAATTTGACAAGGAGGTAAAAAATTCTCAACATGCTCCCCACCCAATAAATTCAGGTTAGACGGTTGTGAAGAGCCATTATTGCCCATGTTCTGAAGGTATAGAGCACATAGCAAGTCACATAATCTAATATTCCTAACTTTGTAACACTAAACATATTTTATTCATGTAATAACAATGCATAATTTTTTTTTTTTCTTGTAGGGTTTAATTTTGTTAAGTTTGTCGAATAAGGTTGCCACATAAAGAACTCCCAATTAGCTATAATCAAACCTAGCATTAAGGACATTCTCAAAATGATTTAATTAGAGGGTAATGGGAAAGACTGCTGATGTTAGAATTTTTACAAATGGAAAATACATTTTCTTGGTTGGTGTGGATAATATTTGATTAATTATTCAATTATTATTGTGTCAACTATTTACATTATTCAGACTATTGTCCTCATCTTTTTTGCTATATTTATAACGCTAGTTGTATGCTCCGGCCTTCTTCAGGTGGTTGGAATTTCAAACTGAACCCTTTATTTCGCTCACTGGGGTAGAGTGTTTTAGTTCCACATGCCATGTCTAATGGATATCTGTTATCAGTTATCTCCTGTTAATTCAACTCTGTTAATTCTGAGTTCTCCACCGCCTTAACCAGATATTGAACTCACACTCTTTGGGTCCTGTCACTGGATCTAACTAATGCCTTTATCCACTGTGCCATGTGTCCTTGAGGACATCTGTGTATGAATTTCTAGGTATTATAAACCTCAATTTTTTTACCAATGCTCATATTGCAATTTTTGATGTTGTTATCGCTTTTCTCTGGCACTCCTTATTCCTATATTGTATTCATTTTTATGCTTGATTGGCTCAGGAGATTTTTGTGGCCTAGCATATGTGCTGATTCCTTAAGTTTACGTATTTTTCAATGATGTTCTTTGTCTATGATCTCAACCTGATCCCACCGAGGGCAGTAATCTCCCTTTTCTCTCCATATGTGGTTAGCCACGCCTGATTTTTCCACTTCCCCTCGTGTTACAGCTTTCTGATGTTCTTGAAGCCTTACCTTAAGGGGGCGGCCTGCCTCCCTTTTATATTTCTTTCCGCAGCTGCATGGGATAGCGTACACACAGCCTTTAGTCATTTTCTCCTCTATGGCATGGGGGGGTCTTACTCGGGAGAGATATCTGTGAAGTGTCGTCCGGCTTTTGAAGGTAATAAATATGGCAACAAAGATTCGGACAATAGTCCGAATAATGTAAATAGTGTACATAATACCTCATCTCAGAAATATAGAGAGATATTCTTGTGTCTTTTGAAATATTCTTTACTGAATATAGCATTGACTTTTTATGCTTAGTTTAATTTTCCTCAAAAGAATTATTCTCTATTATCTGGCCTCTTGGCATGGGGTTAGGGTTATCATGCTAGTCCAGGTGGCCATTACTGGTGAGATGGATCCTTACTGGGTGCCCCAGACAATATTTGATGTGTCAAATCAAACCACTTAACCTCCTCCATGTTTCAATTTACCTGGCACTAATAACTAATTTATGTACACTTGCTACCACTATTTGTTTTTTGTTTTAAATAACCCACATATGGTTGATAAACTGTAAAAAACAAATTAATCTTTTTTGTTCTCCAAATATTTTTTGTTAAAAAACAAAACCAAAAAAAAAAGATTTTATTTATTTATTTTTTTTTTTTGCTTTTAAAACACCTGAAGAAAGCAGTAGAATGTATCAGCCGAAACACTGTAATAATCACAAACACAATGTAAAGAATGAGTCCATTTGCCTGAAGAACTCTTGGAATTCTTGCCAGAATCATAAATGAAGACATATTTTTGTTGCCCATTAACATGGCAAAAGATTTGCAATTTTGTGTAATATACTTTGGTGGTTTATTTTTATATTTTAATAGAAAAAACAAACAATTTTTGAATTGAGACAATGTCTATTTGTTAATTTATTTTTATTTAATTTCATCAATTCCTTTACAAAAGAACATTCTAATTTTATTATAAACCAATTATTTTCTTTAGTTTGAAAGTTTTTACATTTTTTTTAATATATATTTTACTAAACAGTTTTATAAACTTAAGTCTTTTGTTAGTATAATGATGTACCTGTGCCCTTGTAAATAGATACAGCAGTTTAAGCAGTTTTTTTTTGCTTGATATTTAAATATTTATTCATTATATTAGCTTACAGTTACTTGATGTTTGTGTTTTTAAATGTACCTAACAAATTCCCTATTCAAAACCGATATTTCTTGAAAAAAAACGAGACACAAGGCTATTTTTATGGAGTGCTCATTAAGGAGTAAATTTACTGACAATGGCTTGTAAAATGATCATGCTAGTTATTGCTGTACATCAGTTATTCCCACCTATAATGTAACATGACTTGCATGTGATGTGACGAGAATGTCTGTGGTAGGAGGGGTTAACAACAAAAGATCGTGAGAGGTTTTGACCTCTTCCACCTGTTTGCACAAGGTAAATAATATCTATGTTAAAGAAAGGAAGTACTTTCAAGTAGTGGATGATGAAACCAGAACCTGCTTTATCATTTCTGTTGTTTGTTGTGACCTGAAGGTTTCTGTCCAAAGCAAAGACACATCATGAGGTCTTTTAGTTTACTTTGAGAGAAATTATATTTTCCTGTTTCACCCTTGGACTCAGAGTATATATTTATTATTCAAAGTCTTCCCTTAATGTCCTGCTTTATTCACTCAGGGAGCCAAGCCCATCCCTCAGACTTAGGGCTACCCTGTGAATGTGAAGGGTTTATTTAATGGATAGATTTCTCCTTAATGTGTGTGCAAGGCTGAGGAAGATGATTTTCCTAGACTTCTTGTATCTTCTTGTTGCCACAGATTTTGACCAAACTGAGAGCACTTGTTACCACCACTATTCTCTCTCAATTTCTATTTCTAAATATCTATATTTAGTGAGTTTCTCTGCAGTTTTCTGGGAGGTTTTTCTTGGGGGTGGAGGCAGAAAGTTCTTTTGTGCTTGTCCTTCCTATATCAGGGGTCCGTTAGCATTGATTTCTTTATCAGTTCGAATTAGCATGGCATCTTTGCCCCCTACTTGTCAGTGTTCTGCCATCCATGTACATAATCTCACTAGATAGGTTATACATTCCTTCTTTCTGCTCCTTTTTCTTTTAATATGTCCTGTGACTTTAATTATATTTGATTCTAAGAAAAATTGTCCTTTTCATTCCAATTTTCCTTAACTTCTTTGTTGTCCATCAGTACTTTGTTGCGTCTAAAATAATTTACTCTATAAAACCAATGGGATTGTATCAAATAGATTTTTCAAAATTATTTCTTTTATCATATATATATATATATATATATATATATATATATATATATATATATATATATATATATATATATATATTTATATATTTATTTTTACTATTTGATTTTTTATAATTTTAAGTCTTTTACTAATGTAATGCACCATGGCTTCAGTGAATCTATAGGTGGGTAACAACTCTTACCCTGACTAAATTCTTTCTCATATATAGGACATATATTTGCATATCTCGTGGATGGAAAGGTGCCATCTTGTTTCTTGTGCATTGTGTGTTTCTTCTCAGTATTTACAATTCTCTTGGGTTCTTGCTGGTTGTTTTCATGCTCAGTTGTCCCAGCAGTTGACATCAACGTCTTGAATATTATGACTGGAAAAAATAAAACTTTATTCCTTATAAATTCATTATGTTTATTTTATTTTATTTTTGATGACAATACTTTTTTCTGAAATGTGCATCTTTTTTTTTTTTTTTTTTAGCCACATGTTGTATCTCTGGTCTTCAGTCATTAGTAATTTTTTATATTTTTTAATCTATTCAATTATAGCAAATTTAGCCAAGAAGATAAGGATATTTGCCAACTGCCTCATGCGGTTAGATGTGGCACAAGGCCGAATTTAACGTGGGGTATCCGAGCCTGTAGGCTTGGGCAAAAATTACTGTAGATCCCGTAAAAAACAGGGTTGGGTAGCTGTCTACCACCCCAGACCAAGCTATGAATTGTTTTAGGAAAATCATTGTTAGAAAATGGTGGTGGGGTAGAAAAATTTAAAATCTTCTAATTATATATATATATATATATATATACACACATACACACAAAAGCAATCAGGTGATATATTAAAGTGGAATTTATAGTTTTATTGAAGTTATAAATCCTTAAATACCATGATATACTTGATAAATATGTAATACTGAGGTTTTTATTACCACTTAAGATTTTTTACTCTGCTGAATATTAGACGATTTTGTAATAAACTGTTTTTGATTTGAAATTTTGAGGAGTTGTTAATATTTAATGTTCTTTTAGATTTTTTTTGGTATATACTTTTTTTTTTCTTTATAGATATTCTAACTGCTTCAGTCTCCTTGAAATGCTTTCTGCTCAAAGAAATAGCTGAAAACAAAAAGCCACATGAAGAACTGGGAAAAATGTTTGTTATAAAAGAATAAGAACAAAAAATAATGCAGGAGAAAAAAAAATTATTAAATATTTGAAGGGGACATTTTTATTTACCGTATTTGATGGCTTTTTTTTTTTTTTTTTTTTTTTTTTACTAAAAATATCTTTTAAAATTCTCCTGCATATTATATGCCATATGTAGGTTTACAAATTTTACTAATTACTAATTTTTTCTTGATTTGCCCTGCTGAAATTGGGGTGTGTCTTATATACCATCAAATATGGTAAATGTCATCATGAGGAAACAAATTTTAAATTGATGATAAACCAATAATTTCAAATTCCAACAGGTAAAGTTGGCAACTCTGTCTCATTGTTTTACTGTTGAAATAGATAGATGTAACTGTACATTCTATTCTAATAGCTTCTTTTCTCACCCGTGGAACTCTTTAGTTTTTTGTTTCCTTCCCACCTACAATATTAAAAAATTTAAATGCAGCATCGATCATCATTTTTTACACCCAGTGATGCCTTGCATCTTAGTGACTATATCACCTTGCTTGGGGTCAAATGGTTAAAAAAAAAATCAGCTTGGTCATAGTGCTAGCAAAATCGTTACTGCAAAATATTCCAGGCTTCTTAATCTTTCTTAAGACTTAGGGAATAGCAAAGTGAAAAAAAATTCTTGGTGGCAGGAACATTAGCAGAAAAGTACCATACTTTATATTATTGAATCATGCCATGTCAAAAGAAAAAAAAAAAACCTTATTTGGGTGTGGCTGTATGATCACTATACAGCTGAGAACCTGATCAGTTCCTTCCACATATCTGGGTTAAAAGAGGTATTCATTTATGCATAGTGTGTTTTGGGCAAGTAGAACTGGTGGAACCAAGGCTTCTCTAGGTCAGTTTATATCCTCCAATTTGAAGGCTTGCCATGGTCAGGGGCATGTAGCAGTTGATACCATCGAAGTAACCCTTTGCCTAGCTGTTGGCTTCAAACTAGGAAGCTCTCCAGCAACATGCCGTTTCATCAACATATTGGCGGCATATATAGTTATGTAGTCTAGACTACCCCACCTTATTATGCTAGATGACCGTTAACCTCTAGAAGAAAGTTTTTCTCCCCTTTGACAGGTCTTCTTTTAATACTATTGTGTCTAGCCACCCTTACCAGAAAAAGCCTGGTATAGGGAAACCTGACCATGTGGCAGGTAGTCCTAGGTTAAATAGTACCAGTAACACTTGTAGAGTTAGCTGACAGGTTAAAAACTTTATATATGTAAGAATAATGAGGTGATACCATTGGTAAACCAAATTACTGTCTATAAAAATTTGAAAATGGCTTGCCTCTTAGTGATGTTTTAGATCCTTTCTGAAATATTTAACCTAAATGATCACCATATTTCCGATATGTTGATGATGCTTTATTAACATAGACTTTAAGTAGATTTTTTTTTTGCTTTCTATTTAGTACTATCCCTTACTAGGGAATATATATATATATATATATATATATATATATATATATATATATATAATTAATTTTTTAATCATTTCACCTCAAGCAAAGCAACAAAGCCACTAACACATGAGGGTCACAGAGTGTGAAATAATATAAGAAAAACATTGTTAAGGAGTGAAAACGATAAAGCATAAATTAAGAAGATGGAAGATAACAGTTGACATTACATTTAAATTAGTGATGATCAAACTTTACTGGCAAGCAAGAAGCCGAAAAAGAATTCCACAAGTGATAAGTGCGAGAAAAGAAACTATTGGCATAGAACTTATGGTTACATTTAGCCATTTTAACTGTAAAAAGATGGTACTTTGCCACCAATTTAGAATTGTACTTAAATTCATAGTTTAAGAACAATAAAGGAGAGTTCATCAGAACAGTTATTGTTAAAGTATGTGACTTTTCTATAAAGAAAAGTCACAGGGAAGCTACTTTGTGGCAGAAGAAAAGTGACTAAAGCTGAGATGCCAGACCAAGTCAGAACTGATAGCATTGATATATATATATATATATATATATATATATATATATATATAGTGTGTGTGAATATATAGGTATATGTATTCTGTTTGCACAAATTCAGATGTTAAGTGAAACTTACATACTGTGTTGATATTTTCTTATTGTACCAACGGCTTCAATTATTATTATTAGTAGAACAGTAGTTTTAAAATGCTATATTTTTATCAGGATTTTTCCTGTTTTTTGTTTGCTGTCTTTAATCGTTGTCTGGTTTATTAGCTTTTCTACGTCTGTTCATATGAATAGTAAAGTCCCAAAGAGTAGTAAGTTCTTCACCTTCTATGACCAAATCAGAGTTTGATTTATATAAGAGTTAAGAATTTCTCAATGAAAAAAAAACCTGATGAAATGTTTCCAATAAGGTGAATTTTTTTTATTTATCATATATTATTAGGTGATTTCTCTCGGTTCAGTTGGGTTTTGGTAAGCCTGCCTTTCGAGAAAGAATTTATCATAATTGATAGGCTGACCAGTAACTTGTGGAATCAAGTGCTTGGTGAGGGTAAAAAACAAAACAAAAAGAATGATGAATTCATGAAGCAGGTGTTACCTGCTGTTTAAGTAGACTTAAGTGGTGTAATTTGTTAACTGGGGGGACAGAGAGGGAAGGAAGAGGGGTAGATTGTCAAGAAGCTTGACTTATTTCTGTATGTTTCTTACATTTGGGACAATAGGTAAGTTTCAGAATAGCATGGACCTCCAACCATGGTAATGTTTTCTTTTTTGTTTTAACTCTTGTTATCTGTCACTGAGGAACAAAAGAAAATTATCAGTAAGGAAAAAAAATATTGTCTGACCAAAATTTATTCTTGTGGGGTAGGGGTTTTGTTGCCTTTGGTTGTCACTTTTTGTTTTTTATTTGTGGCTTTTTTGCTTTTTGAGGCTTTTTTTTTCTATTTTGTTGCTTTTGGGTTTGTTTCTTTTTCTTTTTGACTTTTTGTTATTTTTTTTTTTTTTTTTTTTTTTTTTTTTTTTTTTTTTTTTTTGTTTTTTTTTTTTTTTTTTTTCTTTTTTTTTTTAACTTCATTAAAGCCGCCTTTGATCATATATTGCAGACTTTAATTCTCCTCAAACTTAGTGGAATGATAATCCAATATAAAATCTTGCTTGGTTTGATTTCTTTATGGTAACCTTTATAATAATGGTAATGATAATAATATTATCTGGGTTATATATATATATATATATATACCTTTCCCATTCAATGACTGAGCAGCCAGTGATATTATTGGTTGAAATTTACAAAAAAGTGTCAAAAAGAAGGTTTTTCCCTTGACACTGCTATTATTTTAAGTACCTTCACTTTTTGTTCTATTGTTTAAAAATCAATGATTAGAATTAGAATAAAGCCTAAACATATAAGGAAAGTGAATTTATACATTGTTTTGTTTTTGACAACTTACAGCAAAGATATTAATACTATTTATTAGAATGTTTATTTACAAGAATAATTTTATATTTACAACATTCTAAAAACAATGCAATTAAAAATTAATGCAATGCAATATTTACCATTTTACTAATTTATAAAAGAAACATGAAAACAATTTTTCATTCATAAATTTATAAACATTTACTAAATTAAAATATATGAACCAATTATAAGGAAATCCTTATTTACCATTTTATAAAGTACAAATCAGCTGGCAATTAGTTGATATTTTGCCAACCATTCCAATAAACAAACTTATAAATAGTGTCTATTATTTTTCTTGTCAATTCTCAAGAATTTTTGTGGTATTGAAGAAAACTAACCTTAGCACAGCTTATTTTGTGCTTAATCTCTTTATCTCTTATCACAGGTGTTCATAATTTAGTACATCTCGTATGTCTGTTTTCCTTTTATGCTATCAGTTATTTATTTTTAAATTTCACCCCAAGCAAAGCAATATTGCCACTAAAAAACAAGGGGTTACTCAGAGTAAAAGAGAATGAAAAGACATTAGTAAGGAGAAAGAACAATAAAAGAACAGAACTCAGAAAAACTGAAGATGACAGTTGATGTTGCATTTAAAAATTTTGAAGATTTTAAATGTCAGGGAAGCCAGATACCAGAATAGTTCCACAGGTGAGAAGTGCAAGAAAAGAAACTACTGGAATAGAACTGTTACATCTAGCTAATTTCATAGTGAAATGGTGAGACCTAGTTACCAATCTAGTCAGTCAGTTATGTGCCATATGTGAAACACGCTTAGGCGATCATGTATCTTTCAATACATGACTGACGAGGCAGATTTTTTCCCGCAGTAGGTTGACATTCTGCGGTAGACCAGTTGTCATCCAAGGCTATAGAACCCAGACTGTCTTGCTATTTACCCATAGCTAAGGGTAGAAGAGGATTCATACCTTTCCCAAGGGTATTAGCACATAAGTGAATGCAATGGATTTGACTGGAATTCAAACTTGGTTCTCCGATTCCTCAATCCAAGCCGCTATCCATTACCCCACCATGCCTCCTAGCAATCTAGTAGTATACTTAAATTTGTGTAGTCATGTATCCAAGGAAGAGAACTCATTAGAACAACTGCCTTGAAAATATTTATAGAAAAGACAGAGGGAAGCCATTGCATAGTGGTGGGAAAGTGACTGGAGTTGAGATACCAGGTCAAGATCAATGACATTACAGACCCTTGTTTGAATTTTTTTTTTTGTTATTTGGTAAAGCTTTTTGTGATACTGTAGCATCAGATCTGATGAACTGTTTTGTTTAAGAGGTGCAGGATTCTTCCGTTTGAAGCCATTTTCCAATCCTTTACCTAATGAAATGGTTGTACGTAGCTGAATGAGTTAGACGCTATGCATGACATCCATGAAAACAAATATCTAAACTCTTAAAATGTATGAAAAGCAGAGAGGAAAAGACTAATTATTTTCCCTTCTACTTACATGTGCTATCCATCTTAGTTGTTGCTACTGTTGGAAGTCTTCAAGTTTTTTTGTTTTAACCATTTTACCCCAAGGAGAGTGATAATGCTACTAAAACGCAAAGGGTTACTGGGAGTGAAAAAGAAGACTTTAGTGAGAAGAAAGGACAAAAAAAGAATGGAAGATGGTGATTGACTTTGCATTTAAATTTTTTGAAGACTGTCAGTAATAGGGAATTAAGAAACTGGAAGAGTGTTCCACTGGTGAGAAGTGCGAGAAAAGAAACTATTAGAATATTGGTTACATCTTGCTAATTCAGCAGTAAAAGTATAAGGTTTATTTTGCCAATTTAATATTTTACACTTAAATTCATACGTTCGAGGTACCAAAGAGGAAATTTCATTTGAAAATTTTCCATGAAAATATTTATAGAAAAGAAAGATAATGGGGAAAATGACTGAAGTGGAAATACCAGGTCAGGATCGATGACATGACTGACTATTCTTTGGACTTTGCCGGGAATTTCGAGATATATAGCAGTAGCACTAGACTAGATATGGCAGCAATATTCAATGCATGGACGAACAGTACATTTATAAATGTGCAATATGGATTCTGATGAGAAATATTGTCTGGCAAGACACAGTGAATCAACATTCCTAGCAGCAGATTCAATATAATCATTCCATTTCATATCATTAGTAAACACAAGATCAAAAAGGTGCAATGAATTGCTTTTAAGGGGGTTAGTATAAGCCATTACTGATGGAAGGCAAAAAAGGTTCTCTATGGTGATTAAATATTAGCAGTTTTGTTTTGGAGGCATTTTAATTTAGAAGCCATTCCTTGCCCCAGTTAACAACAATATGGTCTTGTTTTTGTTTTTTCATTTTTTATTTTATTTATTTATTTTATTTAATTTATTAATTTTCATTTTTTTAAATTAGAATTTTTATTTGGCCTATTTTGTTTAGTGGAATTTTGTTTCCCGAAATTGATATCTTGTTTTATCTGCACATTCTTGTGCAACGTTATTATTGTTTACTATTTTTGATTCCAAGTTTTAACAGTTACTTGGACAAACAGACGACTGACCGAGAAATAATGCAACTCCTGCTATAACTTCTTCTCCCCCCCACCACTTTTTTTTCTGTTTTTCTTTTACCCTGCACTTTCATTCTTCCCAAGTAAATACCCCCTCCTTGACAATAACGCGGCTTAATTCTGGATTGACTCATCACTCGAATCATGTCATTCATTCATTCGCTTGTTCGTTCTTTCATTCATTCATTTGTTCATTCATCCTTTCTTAGTAGGGATCGCTCCCCACCCTCTGTCTCTTCCCAGTGCTGCAGCATTTTTTTGTCTTGTTCCCTTCCCTAGATTCCTAACCTTGGAACATCTCTCTGCTGTTGCTAGGTTGCGTAGAGTGCGCATCTCCTGCATAGCTTTTGCTGCTGTATTCATCATCTCCTGTTTGTGGAGGGGTCGAGGGGGGGATAAATAGGGAAAATGCAAGAAGGGTTAGGAGGATATGGAGGGGGGTATAGTAAAATTAAGGAGAGGGGGGTGGAATTGTGTCATGTTCCTTACTATAAGCACAGATGGATACAAAATACAATTAAAAAGAAGGGACTTAGAAAGTTTTTCCTTAAAATTTCTGACATTAAAGGGTGATGGAAGAGAAATGGTTTCAGTCGGGTCATTTCATCTGATAAGACCAGCAGGCTGCATAAAATGTCTTAAATCAATCATTTTCAGGTCCGCAAAAGGGACAGAAAAATAAGGCACAATATGGATCTTTGTATTTTGGGAGTCTTTGTAAATTCAACTTGTGTTCTAAAATCAAAATTTTCAGGGTTAGTGAATTTTTCTTCTCTTTTCTCTCCCCTTTTCTTTTTCTCTTTTTGCTTCCTTTTCTCTCTTTTTTTTTTTCTCTCTCTTCTTTTTTTCTCTCTCTTCTTTTTTTCTCTCTCTTCTTTTTTTCTCTCTCTTCTTTTTCTCTCTCTCCTTTTTTTCTCTCTCCTTTTTTCTCTCTCTTCTTTTTCTCTCTCTCTCTTTTCTCTCTCTTTCTTTTCTCTCTCTTCTTTTTCTCTCCTCTTTTTTCTCTCTCTCTCTTCTTTTTTCTCTCTCTTTTTTCTCTCTCTCTCTCTTTTTTTCTCTCTCTCTCTTCTTTTTCTCTCTCTCTTCTTTTTTCTCTCTCTCTTCTTTTTTCTCTCTCTCTCTTTTTTTTTCTCTCTCTTCTTTTCTTTTTCTCTCTCTCTTCTTTTTTTCTCTCTCTCTTTTTTCTCTCTTTTTTTTTTCTCTCTCTCTTCTTCTTTTTTCTCTCTCTCTCTCTTTTCTCTCTCTCTCTTCTTTTTTCTCTCTCTCTTTTTTTTTCTCTCTCTCTTTTTTTTTCTCTCTCTCTCTTTTTCTCTCTCTCTCTCTCTCTCTCTCTCTCTCTTTCTCTCTCTCTCTTTTTTTCTCTCTCTCTCTCTTCTTTTTCTCTCTCTCTTCTTTTCTCTCTCTCTCTTTTTTCTTTTCTCTCTCTCTCTTTTTTTTTCTCTCTCTCTCTCTTCTTTTTTTCTCTCTCTCTCTCTTTTTTTTCTCTCTCTCTCTCTTCTTTTTCTCTCTCTCTCTCTCTTCTTTTTTTCTCTCTCTCTCTTCTTCTTTTTTTCTCTCTCTCTCTTCTTTTTTCTCTCTCTCTCTCTCTCTTCTTTTCTCTCTCTCTCTCTCTTCTTTTCTCTCTCTCTCTCTTCTTTTCTCTCTCTCTCTCTTCTTTTTTCTCTCTCTCTCTCTCTTCTTTTTTCTCTCTCTCTCTCTCTTCTTTTTTCTCTCTCTCTCTCTCTTCTTTTTTCTCTCTCTCTCTCTCTTCTTTTTTCTCTCTCTCTCTCTTCTTTTTTCTCTCTCTCTCTCTTCTTTTTTTTTCTCTCTCTCTTTTCTCTCTCTCTCTCTCTTTTCTCTCTCTCTCTCTCTTCTTTTTTCTCTCTCTCTCTCCTTTTTTTTTCTCGATTACATGTGTTCATAAATATTTTGTTTTATTATTTATTTTTATTTGAATTTTATTATTATTTTTTTCATGTAAGGTATGATAGTTATCCTTAAATAAATTCCAAATCTATGCATTAATATTCATCATTTAATTTGTTAAATGTTCCTCTCACATATTCATTAATCAAGGGAAGGAAAACCCTGATTTTTAAACTTCCACTGCCTTGTGATCCTACCCAAACATTGAAAAGTTATGGAAGTAAATCCAGATAGAAAAATTGTAATGGAGCCCTGAAAGTGGTTGGCTATCAAAATTGGCAACCTTATGGCAACTCATGCAGCCAAGTTGGCTCCAAATGTAACACCCTGGATCTTGTTGGTATGGATGAGAGGGAGTTAGGGAGCATGTGGTCTGGACAGCATGTGACCTCCATATAATATCACCCAGGCCTGTATCCTGGAGAGGTCACTCTAGTCTCACCACCAAACAGCTGAATTTTGACCAACAAACCTTTTATCTTAAAAAATAGACAGGTACTTACTACTGATAGTGGACTTAAGAAACTTATTTTCCTGAAAAGTTATTTTAAGAGTAATATTTTAACAGACAGTAGTATTGACTGCTGATTGGTCAATGAATGTTGAATGTTTCCTTATATGGAAATGGCTAATACTACCATTACAACTACAATAGTACTGAGAGACTTTAAGGATTGACCTCTCTACACAATGGTTATTAAAATTAGCTTGCTAACCATTGTCAACATCACTTTTCTATAATACACGAGAGAGAGAGAGGTTATCAGCCAACCATTTATTTTAGAAAGGATCATGTCAAAGACTTTTCAGCACCCACTTGTAAGTATTATATATATAAGTCAATGAAAGAAAATGGAGAGATAAAAAAACAACAAATAAATGCTGTTGATAAGACTAATAATATTTATTGTAAACCTTTTGACCAAATGAAAGCATGAGAAAGATGTTAAAAATCAAAAGTTTTGGACACTCCTGTGTCCTTTTATCAATGGGACAAATCTTTCTTACACACACACACACATATATATATATATATATATATATATATATATATATATAAAAAAAACCCTAAACTAAAATCAAAACTAGGAAAGTATAAAAATACCAGCAATATATTTTCATTGTTTAAAAAAAAACAAAAAAAACATGACATTCAATACATTTTATAGTAAAATTGAAAACCTGGCATACATTGTCAAAAAAAAAAAAATCAAAAAAAAGAATAACAATTTGCTTTGATTAATCTCATTTATTGTAAGGAGAAACAAGTTTTCACTCCTTATTTTGTAAGATTATTTGTAAAAAATTATAATTTAATCATGTCATTCTCTTGAATTAATTATAAAGCTTGAGGTCTCATATATTTTGATATCAGCATCAAATTATTCATACAGGTTGATATGCCGCTAAACAAAAACGATCAACCAACTTATTAATCCGACAGATTTTTATAATTTTAGACTTTATTTTTACTAACTACTGATATTCAAGTAGATGCTCTGTTTATTTTAAACAGTATATTTATTTTCATCTACCTGCCTGAATAAATCAAGAAATCTTATAAAAAATCTGGAACAAGAGGGCATGTGCTTAAAGTTTTTGTACTCAGCAGGGTTAACAACAGTAATTATTTTAAAGGATTTTTTATCCAACATTATTATTATAAATGTTATTTTTAGTGGATATACATGTTTTTGTTTTTCTTTAGTAATGCTTCAAATGTTGTTTTGAAAAATTAAAAGCCTGGTAAGGAAACCAGTTTAGTTACCAATGCTGCAGGTGTTACTGGGTTACATGGTCGCACTTGTAGATTGACATGACAAAATAAAAACATTAGAATTATTACCTTATGGCTAATATGTGAATGGAATTTAAAAACATTTTTACATTAAAGATATTTGTCAAGATCAGGTAAAATTGTTTTGTGGGGTGTTAATTAATAAAACATCAACAATATATTGGAAATGTGTTGTTTTGGTAAAATATTTTGGAAAGTACCATAAAGATAAGCTAAAATATCACTAAGAGGTGATCCCATTGGTAAACCGAATTTCTGTCTGTAAAATTATGAAATTCAAAATGTTGAATTGGATCAGCTCTTAGTGATGTTTTATTTCGTCTTTACTTAGAATTTCTTAGAATTACAAAAAAAAAAAAGAAAAGCGACTCACCTTCTTTGTCAACAACCTCAAAATGTTAATTTCTAATATTTGATAAGTATGTTTTTTTTGTTATTTTAATAGTTGGTATCAGTCCATGCAAGGCAGTAAAGTCACCGGTTGGAAGAATTATAAACATTAATAATGAGTGGGAAGAAGAAAGAGTAATCAGGAGGACAGTAGATAGCGATTGACATTGCATTTAAATTTTTGGAGATCAAAGTTGGCTGGAAATCATGGAGCAAGAAGGGAGTTCCACAAGTGAGAAGTGCGAGAAAAGAAATTGCATAGAATTTATGGTTATATCTAGCCAGCTCAACTGTAAATAGATAAGCTCTCAATGCCAGTCTAGTACTGTGCTTGAATTCAAAAAGTCTAGGTACCATAGCAAAGAACTTGTCTGAACAATTACCATGAAAGTATTTATAAAAAAGGCACAGAGGCAATCTTATAGTTGTGGGAAAGTGACTGAAGCCAAGCTGCCAGATCAGACCAGTCTTTTGTTTATTTTGCAAATTATTTCAGTTTTGTTATAAGTTCTAAATTTTTATGTAAGAGAATAGAATAAAAATGTAATTTAAATATAGAACAAAAATAGCATTAAATCCAGAAATATTATTTAAAATTATTTAAATTACAATTTTTTATTTGCTTAATGCTGAAAACTTTGATACCAGTATAAAACAGTAACATGTTTTATATTGGTATCAAAGTATATTTTAAGCATAAATTTTTTATAAATTATCTGTTAATAAGGAAATGAAATATTTAAAATCTACAGAATATTAAGATTCACTTCATTGAACTTGAATGCTTCCAAACTCTCTTCATTTTCTCGCCTGAGGGTGAAAATTCTTATTTGCATAATATAAACATTTATTCCCCACTCAGATCCTAGAGACCACATTAAAAATGCTCATGTGTGGATAAAAGAGAATGTTGCCTTTTGATTTTTGTCATTGCCCATTGCATTTTTTGGCCCTGAAATGACTGCATACTAAAATGGCTGCCCATCCAGTTATCCTGATTTTCAGCCAATCATATTTTTCCACATCTTTATTTTATTTTTTTATTTTTTTTTCAGTTCAAATCATTCACATATTTCTCCCATTCCTTGCAGTCAATAATTCAGAAACTAATTCAGTCATTCTTTAATCTTCTAGGATCGGCAGGAGACAGGTTTTTACTTATTTTTCAGTTAACATCACAATCACAATGTGCATGTAAATCGCATGATATTCTTCATTGAAAATTATTTATGGTTGATTTTTTTTGTCCGGCATTTACACGTGTCTGAAATATTTCATCAAGTTCCAGCTTTTTATAATGAATTGAAATTATCAGATTTGCAGTAAAGAATACTACTTTTTTTTTCTTTTTTTTTTTTTTAAGTCATTTCACCTCAAGTAAGGCAATAAAGCCACTAGGATGCAAGGGGTAAGAGAATATAACAAAGACTACTATTAAAGAGAGAAGACATTAAATAACATAGGTAACATCTTTTCTAAACTTAGAAAAGCAAGAAAAAGTACCCTAAAAAACAAAATTACCTTATTTGTTATATGCTGTATATGAATTATATAGAATAGAAGATAAGCAAAATTGAGCCTGGTCAGTACCAAGATGGGTGACCACTTGGGAATACCAGATGCTGTAATATCTGTCTATATTTCTGAGATGAGGTACACTATTTACATTATCCTCAAGGACACATAGCACAGTGGATAAAGGCATTGGTTAGATCCAGTGATAGGACCCAAAGAGTGTGAGTTCAATACCTGGTTAAGGCAGTGGAGAACTTTCAGAGGGGAATTAACAGGAGATAACTGATAACTGACATCCATTATACATTAAAGAAGGCCGGAGCATACAACGGCCGAAATGTTGTAATAAATATGGCGACAAAGATGAGGACAATAGTCTGAATAATGTAAATAGTGTACAGATGCTGTAAGCTTGGATGTGCAGGTGGTGTAGTTAGATGATGGATCAGAACTGGAAATTGGAGAGAAGAGTTCAATTCCAGTTGGGTTTGTTATATTCACATATGCACAAATATTTTGGGGAAAGTATGAATACACCTCTTCTCCCCTCAGCTATGGATTAATTAGTAGGACTTGTATGAGTAAATCATTATTAGACTGCAAAAATTCTTAGAATGTAAAAACATTTTTTGGCTTTAACATGACCTGCAAAAGGTTGATACACCATAAAAAAGCAATTAATCAATCCAAGAATGTGCAAGTGGTGTAATGAATAGCAGCTTGGAATGAGAAATAGGATAGCTGAGTTTGAATTCCAGTTGGGTTTGTTGCATTCACTTATGTGCAAATACCCTTGAAAAAGGTATGAATCCAAGTTCTTCCTCCATCTATGGATTAGATAATAGGATTATCTAAAAAAAAAAAAATTATTAAAAAAAAAAATTGTTAATGTAATATCCCCCCCCAAATTATCATACAAAAAAAATTTGTCACAATAAATTGCATAAAAATTGCCAAAAACCACTGCAGTAATGAAAACTTGGGAATCCCAAATTTCAGGATTATGAGTTCAAATCAAGCCTAGAATGTTTTTAATTTTGCTCACAGAGTTGGCTTGATTCCAAAATGGTATTACCTGTTGGGCTATGGCCTCTAGGAGTAAAGTTGAAAAAGTGTGACACACTGACATTCGCATTTATTTATGTAGATGAAATGATTGGCAGTAAGTAAAACTGCTTACTATATAGCAAGTTGATAACCACTTAGTCATTCCTGTTGTAATGAAGAAACAATTTTTCTGATTCATTTATCTTCAAATCTGTTACATTTTATCACTGCTGAAGTGTTCACTATCACTTAGTGACTGCAAATGACACAAAAATGACTTTTCTGAAAAGGTGAGATCAAAGATAAAATAATCAAAATAAAATAAAATCTCTTGACCAATCTGTAGAAACCAAATGTTTCTGGAGGTGCTCAAAGCAATAAATAAAAATTCTGGACTTTGTTAGTCAATTCATTGAACACTGACATGACTCTGCGCTACTCATGTGGTGTAAGTAGATGTTGCCCACTTTTTGCTGAAAACGAAACAGGAGGTAAAATTTGTCTTCTTGGCCTCACTTTGACAATTCAGAATATTAGAGAATATATAGAAAAAGTTTTCTAAATATTGAAAAGCAATTTAAATAAAAAAAAAAAAAAAAAGCAGCCTAATTTGTCATATAGTATATTCAATCGAATATAAGACATGCTGGACTGATCATATGTCTCTAAAATCATTTGTGCTATTGATTTTTTTTTTAAAATCAATCATAATACTTCATTTTCTTTTTTTAAAAACTACTTTCTAAAACTTTTTTCCTAAGTTTTATGTATGAAAAAAAGTCTATCGGTCTCATTCAGTATTTTTTTTTTGTGCATGACATTATCTTGTGCTTGTAATGCTAATGTCTACAAATATTTGAAGTTTATTGGAACACCATATAATTAAGTTTTCAGCTCAAACTACAATCTAAAAAAAAAAAAAAAAAATGACCAAATGACCAAAAGTGCCAATTCTCCCCAAATTTTGTTACCACCAACCATGATATGGATATTTATGGAGAGTACATATTAGATTTAGTTCCATGCTTTTTATTTCTTGGCACCATGCCTGTGACAAAACATAATCTTTTTCTGCACAAAAGAATATTTTGATGTGTGAACAGTTTGCTCTTTGAAGAACTTAATGATTCTTTTTTGCTTTTTTTTTTTTTTTTTGCTACTTTTTTTTTTTTTTTTCTTTTTTTGCTCTTTTTTTTCTTTTTTTTTTTTTTTTCTTTTTTTTTCCTTTCTTTCATTTTTTTTCCTTTTCTTTCATTTTTTTTCCTTTTCTTTCATTTTTTTTTCCTTTTCTTTCATTTTTTTTTCCTTTTCTTTCATTTTTTTTTTCCTTTTCTTTCTTTTTTTTTTCCTTTTCTTTCTTTTTTTTTTGCTTGCCAAACAAACCTTTCTTTATTGCATACAAGCATTTTTATGACCACAAAGTTTGATGGAATTTTTTTTTTTTTTCATACAAACATTACTGGCAAAGCACCATTTATATATATTCACATTTCTTTCTCCCAAATGTATCAAATTCTATACATATGGTTCCACTTTTTTCTTTTTTTTTTAACAGAGACAATAGTTTGTGTAGTCCTGCCCCCATATCTGTATGTGGTTTAATAAATATTTTAATCCCACCACAGTTAAAAACTGAGCAATTCAACTGCTATAGAGAAGATAAAAATATTAATAATGGTCACCTGAATGTAAATATTTGTGTGGCAGGTGTTATCATTCTGAATATGAGACTCAAGTTGAAATCTCACCATAGGTGAATTGTCAAGGAGGGGTGCCTCTTGATAATCTCAGTCTGAGGAGATGATTCCAATATGCATCACCATTGGCAATTACCTGAAAACCATAAATTGGGTTTAATAAACTGTTTGAAAGACATTGATCATTGTTCTAGCACAATCACAATATCAAAAGTCATGACTATTTAAGGCTATTGTTCTTTTTCTACTTTTAAATCCTGCCAGATTATATGCTCTCTCCCAGAAAGCTATAACTAAAGTTCACTCAGCATAGTTGCGGTATAAATCACAAGTTGGTTCTATGGGTGTTGGAGAACCACCAAAGTACCTGAGCATAAGTCTGCAACAGGGATTAGCTAGCCACCCTAGTAGATTCCATATAGATGACACAGACATTTTACCATATAGTTCTATCAGATTTGGCTTTTTATCAAAATGTATCCAAATCCCATTATTATGGTGATTTTTTTATATGTTGGGTCAATAGTGGTAGACTCTAGACTTGAAGTGGTTAAGATTTTACCAGTTAGAGAAGCATCTCTCAGTGAAAAGTTCAGGAGAAGAAGCTGAGTGAGTGGAACTTCCTTCTTACCAATGGAATATGATGGGAATGAGGAGGATTTGACTCTATGTGGCATGGCAGGTCCTAGCCGTGAAGGTCTGAACTGGGTGGGACCAAGAAATCTAGCTCATCTGAGCATTTTCCATGGAAATAGCTATAGCAATGTTTCATCTGTGGGGAAAAGAGATACAGAGTGAAAAATAATTCATCACCCACAAGGACATGTAATTATTTTTGAAATCTACTTCAGTGTTCTGTATGTATGTATTGGCTCTGGTAATGTGATTTTCAGAATTCAATACGATAATCCGGAAGGAAGATATTTACTCGAGAGACTTCATTGACTCAATAGCTGCATCTACTGCAAGTGAAGTTGGGTCACTGTGTCGTGCCAGAAAATATTGTTATAATAAGTTGAGGAAATTAATTTGAATACAAATAACTCCTATGAAACAAGAATGAACAATAGAAAGAGTGAATATCCTTTATTTTTGATCCTGTACTTTCTACTCATTATTATATTCTAATACTTCTCTCGCACTTCTTACCTGGGAAACACTTTCAGCTTTTTACTTTTTTGGATAACTACAATCGTCAAAAATTTAAATGCAATGTCAATCATCGTCTTTTGTGTTTTTGAATCCTGTTCTTTTTATTGTCTTTTCTACTTCATAATAAAAACAACAACAATGAGGAAATTAATTTTAATATAAATAACTCCTCATCCCAGAAATTTTCATTGGTGTTCAAGGTCTTAAAGGTTCATTTCAAAAACAGTCTCTTTGACTTTGCCTTCTTGTACCAAAAAGACAGTGAATACCTTTTTTCTTGAGAGATATAATTGTAGGCATCCATCAGCACTGGCAATCAGTATTATTGATTTCTTTTTTTTTTTTTTACTACTTTGTTTTTCTTTCTTCTTTTAGTTGCATTTTATCACATTTCATTTTAATGCAGACTGTCAACCTATGGCAGTGAGTAGACATCACTATGAGAAAGACTGAATATTCCTTATTTCTGACCCTATGTCTATTGTAAACTCATTGCCATAGATTGTCAGCCAGAGTAAAAAGTTATAAAAATCAAGTAGAAAGATTAAAATGGCAGTAAATAAGTGTCAGAATTAATAACAATTATATTTTTTAGTTTCAAATATGTGAAAAAAAAATCCTCAATAGTGTTGAAATTCAACTTTATTTTTAAAACAGGGTTTTCTCTGCCCCCCCCTTTTTTTTTTTTTTTTTTTCTTTTTTTTTTTTTTTTTTTTTTTTTTTTTTTTTTTTTTTTTTTTTTTTTTTTTTTTTTTGTAATGTTCTTTATTTTTATTTTTTTATGCTATGTCTCTTCAAGGTGTTAGTGATTCCTTTTCTTTATGTCTGAATTGCCATGACATATTGGGAAAGATTATAGAGTGGTTTTACCATTGTCTTTTCAGTGTTTTGGAATTCTTCTCCTAGACTGGCTGCTAGCCAAGATTAGAGAGTCAAGTCTACTCTTCTATTAACACATAGCTGTTGGGAGAGAAAGTTTTATGACTTTCTCAAGGATAATAGTGAGAAAGTAAACATAACTGACTGGACCTGAATTCGAACCCTACTTGCCAAAGCCACCTCCCATGCTGATAGCCATTACACCACCCCCACATCTCCTTGGTGATAAATTTTGTGAAATTTGCTCTGGGTATTTTATAGAATATTCCTCACCCACCATATTGATTGTCTGAGTTTTTTTTTTACAGAAAGTACATCTGGCAAATAAAATCAGGTTAATTGAAAGTTGATCTCATTAAAATTGATAAACAGAATTGAACTCTTGTCTCATATGGACAATCTACCTTTTGTGAACTCTTAATTTTTCTGTTAATCATTTTTAGGCAGTGAAATTAATATGTTGTTACTCTGAAAATGTTATGACTGGATTTTTATCTCTGGTTGCAGTTGTCTGAGTAGCTATTTAAAATGCAAAATGGATGACTGTTTCAGAAGTTGTGAAAGTCTGTTTGATGCCTTAAGTCTCTTGTTATTATTGGTACTTCTCTGTTTTTATACAAAGACTTAATGTAGTGTTGGTATTAAGTGGTCAGCCACAAAATTCCTGCATTTATTAAAACCAGATCCTTAACGTTCCTTCTTATTGTTGATTTGAATAATGTTTAATGGAGAAGATCAAGAATTAAGTTAAGACTTTGTTTATGAAACAGCTTCTTGTTTAATCATGTTTATTTTCCATTTGTCATTTTCTCTGCTCCTTAAAAAATGTCCTATTTAGATTAAGGGCTTTTATTTTGTTTGTTTTAACATATTTTTTAGGCAAGACTGTTTTCTTAACAGTGACTCATCTTGCTTATATCAGTCAGTTTAGTGCCATGCATGATACATGCTTAGGCAATCATGTATCTTTCAGTATATGACAGGCAAGGCAGATTTTTTCCTGCAATAGGTTGCCATTTCTTTCTGCAGTAGATCAGCTGCCATCCAAGGCTATAGAACCCGGTCTCTCCTGCTATTTACCCATAGCTAGGGGGAGAAGAAGAGGATTCATACCATTCCCAAGGGTATTAGCAATGTAAGGGATTCAACTGGAATTCGAACTCGGCTCTCCAATTCCTCAAACCGAGCTGCTGTCTACTACTCCAATGTGCCTCCTATCTTATACCTTGCTTATATCATTTTGCTTATATCATTCATTAACATTAAAACAAGCTTGTATAGTTATTTTATGAAACTCACTCACAAAAACCTCATCAACACTCAAGTTTATAGGGACCACATATCTCAAACTGGCACTGCAGCTACGGTTTCTGTGAAAAGTAGGCTTTTATCAGATGGAGTTGCTAGCTCTATGTTCAACCAGTTTTGAATTCAGATATGTTCTCCTAGATTGGTTGCCAACTAGGGCTGAAGAGCCCAGTCTGCCCTATTATTTAATCCATAGCTGCAAGGGGAGACGAGATGGATTCATACCTTTCTCTTTTATGAAAACTTTTATAATAAAACGATACTCTAAACATATAACATGAGACTCTCACACAGTCTTTTGCAAACTAGACAAATCATCTTGCATTATGTTTTGATTCTATGTTGCATTGGCGTGAACAAGAACTGGGAAAGTCTCAATGTCTGTTCAACAAAGGAAAGGAAGTTGAAAATAACACCATCACAAGAAATGAAAACATAACTGCTTTCACTATTGGGTTACACATGGATTCACTTTCTACTGTCTTGGGGTAGGTCGTTGACACTTGGGAAATCTTTGCTGCTGTTACTGTCTTCTCTCATGACAGAATAACAGGCTAGATTTTCCCTTCAGTCAACAAGAATTCCATTGGCCTTCGACATTCTTGCTTTAACCATCTTGTTCAGCACACTTTGTCACCATCTACACGAAACTCACAACTGACTCTGTGTCATCCTATATAAGCTTACAACTGGAACTTCCTACATCTTCCAGCCAAGTAGCACTTGATCCCCAAAGATTTTTTCATTTATTTACTCTATTTCCAGACAGTGGGTGGTTGGTTTGAAGAGCTCCACAGCTGATCATAAAAACCAAACCCTTTAGTCTCAGATAAAATCATTTTGAGCCAATTGACTTTATGGGTGTTGTAATCATAGTCAGGTCCCATTTTATCACACAGGATGTGTGGGTGGAATGATGGTTATTAGTATGGAGAGTAAAATTGGCAAAGTAGGTTTAAATTCAGACAAAATCTGTTAGATTCACTTTTGCGATATTACCCTTGGGAAAGGTGTGAATCAATTTTTTTTCTTTTCAGATGTGAGTCCACTCAGTCTAAACTGGGCTCTTTGGCCTTAAATGGCAGCCAGTCTAGAAGGACTGCAATTTGACTGTTGCAATTATTCAGCATGGTATCAAAACAATCTCATGGGTCATGCTTTGAACTGATCTGCGTCATACAAAATAGCTTTCAAGTTGGTTGCAGATTATCATATATTTGTAATAAGTCTCCTCCACCTGGCATGATTTTAAAGTGAATTTAATTGGCACTAACTTTGGAGGTGTTTTTTTTTTTTTTTTTTTTTTTTTTTTTTTTTTTTTTTTTTTTTTTTTTTTTTTGTTCTTTTTTTTTTTTTTTGTTTTTTAAGTGTAAGGAAAATGCATGTTTTTTTTCTGAATGTTATTTATTTATATATAGGCCCCTCCACTTTTTTGCTAAAAAAAAAACTGCATAGCATGATGAAAAAGGCACCAAACTTAACAAAAACAAAGTTTTATCATCAAAATGTTTGTTATTATTAAGAGTAAAGACCAAAGTATTTTTTTAATTATTTCAAAAATATATTTTACTCCTAACCTAAACAACCTCCTAAACATGTTCAAAATTTTGGTTAAAATTTTTTTTTTTTATATGCGTCAATGGTGTAACAGAGCTGACTGTGGAAATTTTAGTGCCTTTTTTCAGGTAAAATAACACGTTGATTTGGAAATTCTTGCAAAAATCAAATAATTGTCAGAATTTAATGAAACTTTCAGGACTGCTTCACAAATGAATGAATTAATTTTTGAAATTATTACTTTTAGAAAATCCTGGTTCAATTTTTTTTTTTAATCTGTTACCTCCCCCATCTTAATTTAATTAAATTTCAAGAAATTAGATTCTGTCCTCCAAATTTATTTTATTAATCAAATGCATGACACCTTGGAGAATGTAAATGATCTTTTTTGTTTTTTTACTCCAAACCAAACAACTACTGCTTTTTCTGGAAAATTTGCTCTGAATAGTTTTATTGCAGTTTTTATTTTATTATCTAATTATTTAATTAGATAAGCTTTTAGTTAGTTTTATAAACAATATATTATAAGGACATTAGTCTGAAGAAAAAATTCTTTTGATGAATAATGAATTTTTACAAGAATTGTTTTCATTTTTTCTATTATAATAATTTATAGTTTCAAAAATCTTTTAAAATTCTTCAAAACATTGATCTCATTAGGTTATTAAGTGAAGACTACATTTATTAAGCCAAAATTGAAAAGCTTAATCATCACGCATTAAGATTTGTAAAAATATTTCAAATTGATTTTTGGTCTATAAACAAGCCCATTTTGAAAGTATGGGTGTACATACACAACATTATCAGAAAATAAGATTGATGACTATAGTAAATTTAAAGTCAACATTCCTAAAACTAGATTACAGAGAATATTTTCAACATCTTTAAGATGACTGGGTGCCTAAAAATTATATAAAAAAACATGTTCACCCATCATTTTCTTAAATTGTTTTAACAGATAAAGTCTCTGTAGAACACCAATAAACCTGTCAACACCTTATCAGTGCTTGTTGAGTGATTGACAAGTGATGAAAAGCATGTAAATCATTGCTACTGTTTTTTTTTGTTTTGTTTTGTTTTTTTTTTAAATTCACTTACTTTCAACTTAAAGTAAATAATATTTGTCTCAAATCAGATTAATTATACTTTAGATTAGCTAATATTCCTCAAATAACATTTCAGAAAAGTATATTTTATTTTTGTAAAAATTTTTAATACAGAATTACATTCCAATGAAAGGCGACTAAAAAATAGGGCACTAATTGGCTATTTTAGAAGGAAAAAAAGACATTGATTCCAATCAATATAATTCGTTTGAAATATACCAGGGTATTTTGCATACTGAAAATAGTAAATTTAATCCGTTAGCTTTCAATTAAAGCTAAAATAAAAACTTCAAAACTTTTATAAAAATTCATTTTAAACCTTAGCTATTGCATTTTTTGTGAAGTTCCTTTATATATATATATATATAACATCTCTTATCTTATTATTAAAATACATCTTAAACAGTTAATACATGAAGAGAAATCAACAATACCTACCCTCCTGCTCCCTTGAAAATGGCTAAAGTGGGCAAAGGTGCTTGGGACTATGGACAATTTTTGCACTACCTCACTCCTACCAAACGGAAAAATGTAAGAAGACTGGAAGAAACTAAATAAAATAAAATAAAAAAAAAAAATGTTTAAAATGAAGGTTGCTTCCCAATATATATATATATATATATATATGTGTGTATGTATGTATGTATGTATATATATATATATATATATATATATATATTATAATTGTTTTTTAAAAATTTGATTCCTTTGCTACATAAGAGTTCTTATGTTTCAAAAACCTCTTTGAAACATGAGAACTCTTATGTAGCTAAAAATCATTTTTTAAAAATAATTATAATTTAGGCTCTACTTTTTTTTTTTTAAAAATAAAACAAAAATACTAAAGAACTTTGGATTATTTACCTAACATGTTTTTTTCCTATTTTTCTATATATTTTTTTTTACACACACACACACACACACACACACACACATATATATATATATATATATATGTGTGTGTGTGTGTGTTAGTGGCGACAGTCTGTTTCATCCTCAAACACAATCTTTGGGCCTAAAACACTGTCACCACTTGGTGTTGACCTCAGTGTCCACTTCTATATTTACACATGCACTATTCTTGATAGTGAAAATTTTTACCCATAAATACAGAATATCTTAAAAGTATATTTTTATCATATATACCGGATGCAATGGATAAATTGTCATCTAAATGACGCAGAAATGAAAGTGGCACTCACATTTCATTTTAACAGATATATTTACCAAAATTACACAAAAATATCTTGAAATACTAAAGAGTAAATTTATTCAGTAAAATCACCA